>JAMZEH010000069.1:2447500-2512500 GCA_024699665.1 Ostrea denselamellosa
ATTGACATGGTGATTTGTTGATGTAAAATCAATTTTCATCGACATTTTGTCTTGATTGGTTGCCCAATGACGTCAAAGGAGTATCTTGCATCTTGAAAACGTTCCTACTTCATAATAAATTCTCTCTCAGAAATTAATTATGTTTCACATTCAACCTTTAAAACATACGGGTTGTTTCTTCTCAGCGGAAATTATATAACATTCAAATAAAGTCTCCGTGTGTCTTCATCGGGGTCAGGTTTCACACTATTCAACTCTTTTGCAGGTGAATAATTTAATTTTCTTCTCATAGTCCCCAACTGCCAATACAATTGGTAAGTAAATATGTTATAATAATAAATTGATATATATTACAAAATCTCCAACGTTAACGACGCAGGGTCTTTTATCAATTCCCTAATCCTAGTTCTAAACTGGGAGATAGCTGTTACTGATTAAATCAAAGTCCCCCGGACAGTCAGGAAAAGAAAATCAATTTGTGACATCTTCATTCTAAAAGGCCAATTTTCGTTCTTTAGACTATTTTGGGTAAGCTTTTAAATAAAAGGCAAACAAAACATAAAATCGGGTCGTCAACTTTTGACAATGTCAAAGAATTGTATACTGTTTGATATGCTTAAACAAAGCGAATGCATGTCAGATTAAAGATGAATATTTTAAGGATAATTTCCAGTTCAAAATCTATCATTGGAAATGGTCGGGTTCTTTTCAAGTGTACATACCAGGTAGTTTGTCCCAGGTGTTCTTACCTGAATGAGTGATGTCTACTTCAAACTTTTTCTTGCATAATTACCGGAAAAAAAGATGGTAACCGACAATCCTCTATAATTACTTGCCGGCATGACGATCGCAAGTGATAACCTGCGTGTTGTTTTCCTTTTTTAATGTCTTTTTTAAGACAAATATTTGATAATGTTTACTAGTCTCAGGAGTTGTCTCTACTTTGATTCGCTTTAATTGGATGACGTTACTAATTCTATAATCAATGTCTGCAAATCAAAATCAGAGTATTGTACACGTTATAACGTTAATTAAAATGGAATTTAAAAATCCCAAACATATTAAATGAAGATCACTTAGTCACACACCAAACACTTGATATTGCACAAATTGTATATCAGGTTACTGACATGGAGTTTTCCGTTTAGTTTTAAAGAATTTTGATTTAATGTGTACATGCAATATTTTTTAAAGTTTTAATAAAATGAATAATAATATAGCAAATGTAGTCTTTTTATTCTTGATGTTTGGGTTAACCCTCTCTCTCTCTCTCTCTCTCTCTCTCTCTCTCTCTCTCTCTCTATATATATATATATATATATATATATATATATATATATATATATTCCAGGACCAGAAATAAGTATAGAAAATCTACACAAGTAGTAGTATATTAAAAAATATCACAAAGCCGATTGAGTACATACTCGACTAGTTTCTTCAATTCTTCAGGTATGCCATACTCCTGAAGAATTGAAGAAGCTAGTCGAGTATGTAGTCAATCGGCTTTGTGAGATATATATATATATATATATATATATATATATATATATATATGATACTGCACACTGTTTCGACTCAAGTAAAGCTGTAATACTACCTACGAATGAAAATCACAAGGTAACTCGGTAGACAGGCTTTTTGAAAATCCCCGAGTATTGCGTATATTATATATACATAGATTTGTATTTTTAGATCTTACAAATCATTGACTCATGTAAAATACAAACAGCTAATTACAATTATTGTTCTACCCGGATAACGATGACATTTCTCTGACTTATCTTAGAATTCTTCAATGGGATAATTGGATGTTCTCATCACACTGACAGACAAACTGTTTGCACCTCAAAGAAGTGTTATGACTATATTAAATCTAAATATTATCGTGTAATATCATATACGATCTATATCTCTAGCGAAAGTGAAAATCTATTGAATGTAATTTTTGTAAAGCTTTTATTTGGACTGAAGTATTTTTGTCATAATATTTCATTTTCATATCCACGATGATATTAAACAAATGTTCCTATATAAAAAAAGATTATGTATATACTCTAAATGTCTGTCTTATTTACAGACCAATGTTTCCAATCATTTCTATTTATCGTGCGTGTTGAATTTATATGAAGTTCCTTATGTAGTTTACAGATGAACCAGTATAACACCTCTACCTCTCTCTCTCTCTCTACCTCTCTCTCTCTCTCTCTCTCTCTCTCTCTCTCTCTCTCTCTCTCTCTCTCTCTCTCTCTCCCCCCCCCATGATATAAACATTGATTTCTTTTCAACATTTCATGAACACTGGTAATCGTACATCTGTATACTTGTTATTTCGTTCTCTGGTATCAGCCGTACGCAACTCAATCATTAACAGTATTAGAAAAGCTACATCATACATTATATAACATGTAGAAGAACATGGACAACGGATTTGTAGGACGCTTTAATCGCTCTCATACATAACTTTACTTCAAACTGAACAAACCCAACAAACTTTACAAAACATACATTTAACTTCTGATTTGTTAACGATTTACATTATACAACACTGCCATTACATTGCTATTTATAGATATTGTAATTTTGTTATTAATCGATACTTTACTGACGTTTTTGCCAACCAAAGAAAAAAAAACTGGGTATTACACAAGGAGTACGTTGTTATTAAATAGCCAAGAGAATCACATTAAAAATGGTACTACTATCAATACAAGTAATTATAGTATGTGATTATGATTTGAAGTTGATCATAAACAGAACAACGAAAACAAAAAACGACTGGACAGACATTTTTTTAAATGATTCCATGTCAAGGTACAAGGCAAATGAACAAGAACTTTTTTTGTGTCTGGAAATAATTTTGAATGCTTCCAATTGCTATGTTTCACATTTTATTGTGTTCCATGATATAATTACCTCTTGTCAAAAATTTTCATTTATAATTTCGATGTTAATTACGCTTCCACGAAAATCCAAGCAACATTCTCCGTTGAATTCCGTCTTCAGAACATCCAACCATTAAGCGACTCCGACTTCGCTGGCGCTATAGCAGCCCTGCCTGCGTTTGATGGCGGGGCCGCTCTGGACGGCGAGGACCATTTATCGCTCTGATTCCATTCCTGTGTTTCTGAGGATGGAGTTTCTGAGAGATAATATTCGTTTTCTGTATCTGTGATAGAAAGCGGGGTGGATCCACGACGGGCGTAGTTGTAATCGGACCCCGAACTTTGCGGACTTACTCTGCCCTTTGACCCTCGCCTAGAATCGTAGAAATCCTCGGAAACATCCGACGGCGCACGCGTAAAAGGGATGTCTTGGCCTCTACTTTGGATGTATTTCCAGATTGCAAAGCCAACTCCTGTGAGGAGCAGCGGGCCCATTGCTCCTATGGATGCCGCCATGATTTCTGATGTAGTATCAAAAACGCCTTCCTCATTAAATGTGCAGTTGCATCCCGACTGTGTGGCTTGGCATGATGACGCTGACTGAAATAATGATTTGATTTGATTTGTTTTTATCGTTGAAGACAGAGCAGGGTTGATGAAATGAAACTAACCTTTCAAAATGTTCTATTAAATATATATAAATTAAAACCAATTTAACATCGATGCAAGCATAATTTTTCATGTAGTATCACATATCTCATTTTCTAAGAAAGCCATTTTGATATAATATATGGTTTTAAAAATAAAAATGAAATAACTTCATATCAATGAAATAGATATATTATTATAAAACATTCGAAACATTTTCGGAAATACAAACCTTTGTTTGTTCGATAGAAATAAACAAAACTGCTAAATACACGAAAAATGCCATGCTTTTGCGATCTCAATTCTCAGGAACTAAAGCAATTCGCAAGGTGTGTCTTCACGTCAAATCTGTTGATATTACAAGAAATAAATCTATTATCTCCACAAGAAATTGATTGGAGTTCGCATTACACGCAAGTCAAGTGTTGTCAAGCTTAAACAGATTCGAATTTTGACAAAATATCAATTTGAATTCGTAAGGTATTGTTTACACATACAAAGTTGATAGGAGATTTTACATCGACCTGGATAAATTTCAAGCTTTTTGTAAGCCTTATGTTTGGTCGTACATTATCACCTATAAAGATTTAGAATACCATGTTACTGTTCTCACCTGTACTTAACCATTGTTGTTAAAATGGTCTGGACCACATCGAATAGCAATTCACATCATGTTATCTAATCCATTTACATTTACGTATCTCTGCAGACTCCTGTACGTTTGTAAACATCCCACATCTATGTGACAGTCTTAGATTTAGAGTATAAAAAAGTATCCTATCGATTCTCAAAAATATATACCAACAATTATTTAAACAACACATCCATTGTCAACTTGAAAACTGCTAAGAACACTGTGTCATAGTTCTTGGTTTGGAAAAAAAACAACATCTCTCTCTCTCTCTCTCTCTCTCTCTCTCTCTCTCTCTCTCTATATATATATATATATATATATATATATATATATATATATATATATACACACACACACACACACACACACACACACACACACATATATATATATATATATATATATATATATATATATATATAATCCAGAAATTTAGGAAATATATGTAGAAAATCTACACAAGTAGTAATATAATAAAAAATATCATATTCCTGAAGAATTGAAGAAACTAGTCGAGTATGTACTCAATCGGCTTTGTGAGATATATATATATATATATATATATATATATATATATATATATATATAGATGTTACCGAGCAGTAAGGCTGATGATGGTTTTCGTAGTTTATTTAGACATTTAAAGGCATTGACCATAAGATGAAGAAACCCCGGATCAGTATAACTCTTCCACAACGTATTACTGCTCTGATTTAACTATAAAACCCGGTAACTTTATACTAAAAGTGAAACTCTCTTATTGGACAAAGAAAACTGAAGTGACCAATGAAATGAAAGGACCAATAAGAAAACAGAATAAGACTTTACTCAGCAAATTCAATCCGAATATTGGTCAACTTTAGTAAATGAAAATTGGAATTCAATTTAATTGGTGAAAAAATAAAATAAATACATATAGAAAATAGATATTCGTACTATCACATACTCCCCCCCCCCCCCCCCCCCAAAAGTTAATCTGTCCTCAGATTAATATAATAAATACATGTAAAAATATACACAATGAACATAAATATATACACATTTAAACTACAAAGAATAAGAGTCCACCAAATTATAAGCACCAATGATCTGTACAGTACATTCAAAATCACTTAAAAATAGGCTTCAGTTCCATCCTGTTAACATTCTTTATTCCTGCGGAATTACTATTTTCAAGTTTCACACTGTATACAGAATTACATGGTTTGTCAACAATGGTGTACACTTCTGATTTCCACTTATCCTGTATTTTGTCTCGTCCTTTGAGTCCTCTGTTTCGTAAATACACACGGTCACCGATCTGCAGTTCATTTTCGTGTTTTCCCGCATCGTGTCTCTGTTTCCTGTCATCTTCATTGCGGCGAATTTCTGCTTTCGCTCTGTTGTACGCAAATGACAACTTTTCGGAGTGTAGTTCAATCCAGCGATCGAAATTGATACTTGTATCGCTCGTTGAAGAAAGATTGGTTCTTCCTAGTAGGAAATCTATCGGTAGATTCGGTTCGCGTCCATACATTAGAAAGTACGGTGAGTATCCTGTCGATGCATGAGGAGTAACATTATATGAAAAAACGACTTCCTTGATGTATTCTGGCCACTGTCTCTTTCTCGCTGGGGGTAGAGATCTAAGTAAATCATGTAATGTCCTATTGAATCGTTCACACTGGCCATTACCCTGTGGATGGTAAGCAGTTGTTCGCGTCTTCTTAATACGATACAGAGCACAAAGTTGTTGAATAATCTCTGCCTCAAAACACTTCCCTTGGTCAGAATGAATGCGCTTGCATACTCCAAATTTAAAGAATAACTCATTTACTAATGTTTTAGCTACAGTCTGTGCTGTCTGATCTCGTGTAGGAACTGCTATTGTCCACTTTGAAAATACGTCTGTCATCACTACCACATTTTCAAATCCCTGCGCTTTTTCTAACACGGAAAAATCTACAGCGACGCACTCCAGTGGTTCTGACGCAGTAAGGTGTCCCATACTGGTATGTACTTTGGGAGGCGGAATCTTGGAAACTGCACAACGTTCACACCTTTTGCAATAGTTCTTAATGTCCATAAACATTTGCGGCCAATAACAGCGTTGTGTTCTGACGCAGTAAGGTGTCCCATACTGGTATGTACTTTGGGAGGCGGAATCTTGGAAACTGCACAACGTTCACACCTTTTGCAATAGTTCTTAATGTCCATAAACATTTGCGGCCAATAACAGCGTTGTCGAATCATGTTAAATGTTCTTTCAATGCCTTGGTGTCCATTATGGTCATGGAGACTTTCCAACACCAAATCTTTTAAACATCCCGGAAGTAAAATCTGTGTAAGGTCACCTAATTTCGGATCTTTGATTTTTCGATGAATAACACCGTCAATAACATCCATATGCTTAAGCTGTCTCAATAACACTTGAACTTTTTTACTTTGTTTCCGAAAAAAACTCGGTTTCGGGACAGTTTTTCCTTCAATGAACTCTTTGCATTTGTTGATCACAGAGTCTTTTGATTGCATGTCCTTCAATTCGAAATTGGAATACGTAGGAAAAGTATCTGCATGTGAAACATCCGTAGACTCTATAAAAATTGCAGAAGACTGTGCTACTTTGATTTCCGAAGGAATCACAGATCCATGAATACATTCACTTAGAATGTCCATACTGTCCATACACAATCGTGATAAAGCGTCAGCGTTGGCATTCTGTTTTCCTGGTCTATACTTAATTTCAAAATCGAAATCTGCAAGTTGTGCCGCCCACTTCTGTTCATATGCACCAAGTTTTGCTGTAGATAAATATTTCAGAGGATTGTTGTCTGTTAGCACAATGAATTTGTTTCCCAGTAAATAATCCCTGAATTTTTCGGTGACACTCCACTTAAGGGCTAATAATTCCAACTTGAGACTACTCATGTTCTTAGCTGACTTTTCATTTGGTCGTAATGTTCTACTAGCGTATGCAATCACAACAGTACGTCCATTTTGAATCTGAGATAACACAGAACCTAGACCATGCGCACTGGCGTCAGTTTCAACAATGAAAGGCGATGAGAAGTCCGCATATCCTAATAAAGGTGCAGTAGACAAGACAGTCTTTAACTTTTCAAAAGAACTTTGACAGTCACGTGTCCATTTTTCACCAAACTTTGATTTTGGGTGTTTAACGTTGGCCTTGGAGAGTTCTAGTAAGGGTTCCGCAATTTGAGAGAAGTTCCTAATAAATCGGCGGTAATATCCCGCAAATCCAAGAAATGACTTTAATTCTTTCACAGTTTCCGGTACTTTCCAGTTTTTGATGCACTTGATTTTATCCTCGTCTGTGGATATTCCATCTTTGTTCACTACATGGCCCAAGTATTTCACAGATGACTGAAAGAATCTACACTTGCGCATTATCAGTTTTAATCCATGCTTGCGGAGAATAGTAAATACTTTGTCAAGGCGGTCAATGTGTTCACGCAGTGTTGTAGAATACACGATAATATCATCCAAAAACACTAACAACGTATTGAACACCTCTTCGCGGAAACAATGCTGCATTAAGCGTTGGAACGTCGCTGGTGCGTTTGTTAACCCGAATGGCATTCTGTTGAACTCATACAGTCCAAATGGAGTGGTAAAAGCGGTTTTCTCTCTATCTTCGTCAGCAACTGGTATTTGGTTATATCCCGATGTGAGGTCCATAGTTGAAAACATAGACGATCCATGTAGAACATCAAATGTTTTTTCCACTCTGGGTAGCGGGTATTTGTCCTTGACTGTTTTCTCGTTGAGTTTACGATAGTCTACACAAAGACGTAGCGAATTATCCTTCTTGCGCACAAGTACTATAGGGGATGCAAATGGACTTGTGCTCTCGCGGATAACGTTATTCTGAAGTAACTTGCGAATGTGCTGTTTTACTTCCTCGAATTGGGACGGAGCAATGCGCCTGTACTGTTGATAAATCGGAGTGTTGTCAATTAGGCGGATGTGATGTTTCACGGTACTTGTACAACCAATGTCATCATCATTCTTGGAGAAAACATTACTGTGTTTGCGGAATAAAGCGGTGATAAGCGACTTTTCTTCATTACTGCAATCAAGTCGAAAAAGATCGTCTGGTAATTCAAACTTCGCATCAGATGACGTAATTTCCGAATTTTCACAGTTTTGTTCAATGAAAACCTCTTCAACGTTTCCCACACGATTAAATCCAAGATCGAAATGTTCAATTTCACATTTTGACACAGTCCCGATCATTGTACGAGGTTTCACATAAATATCCTCATCTCCAATATTAGCAACACGAACCCACATTCGTCCTTTTTCCATATTGCTACATGTGTTCACTGTGCGGAAATTCCTATGTAAGTGTGCGCCATTGGTTAAAGGGTTTATAACAAAGTCACCGTTGACATGCGGTCCTGTACAAGGGATAACTACAGCGGTATTTGCGGGAATACAAAGCGGTACCGTTCCAATTACTCTAGCAACACCACAAACAGACTTTTGTTCACTCAGTTTTTCTGACGCAACTGCTTCACATAAAATGCCATCAGCGCCAACATCATTAAGAATGTCTCTGCACTCACTGAGAATGTTCATTCCGATTATTCCAGGAACACCGATTTTGCGTTGTCTGGTACTCTCGTCACTAGAGTCCTTCACTATTAAGAATCCACGCTGCGGTATAACTATTCCATTGTAATTGATGTCAAGTTCAATGTAGCCAACGTAAGGAATTGTAAGTCCATTAGCAGCTTTAAGTTGTAACTGACATGTAGAATTCAAAGTTTTTCCAAGCGGCTCTATGTAATTCCGATAAAATGATTCCGTAATTGTCGAGACCATGGAACCAGTATCGATCAAGCAAGTTATACTCGAGTTTAAAACATTGATGTTCGTTAGTGGACACTGTCCCACAATACGACTTGATAACGAAGAGTCCTGTAAACTGCCATCTATTAACGGACCCGTATCAATAGATGCTACTTGTTTTCCGAATCATTGTTGTTTGGCCTAACACGACAGAATCTCTTTACATGGCCCAGTTTTCCGCACTTGAAACACTTCGGACGGTGACTATTACGGCGTTCCGTAGAATGCTGTCCGGTACCTCTATCTTTCACAAAGTTGGTCAGTGAATCAATCTGCCGTTGCTGCGCATGAATGATTTTCAACAGCTGGTCTGCAGTGGACGAATCCTGTGTCTGGACATTTAAATTCGGCTGATCGCTGATCGTCTGTGGCGGCTTGCTTTCTGGAAGTCTCGACGGAGTGTTCGAATTGTTTTGCATAGTTTCTTCTTCACTGTATAAAATAATTTCATCCCGTAATGTATAGAATTCGATGTGACCGTATCTACTTCTTAGTATCCGTTTCGCCTCTTTGCGCATGAATGAATCGCATAACCCGTTCGCAAAACGTTCACAGAGGGTGCGCTGTTTCTCCGGGAACACACTGCAGTCTTTCTTAATAACCTTTTGAAATAAATCCAAAAGCGCATATGAATAGGTTCGAATGCTTTCACCTTCCCTTTGGTGTCGCTCAAAGAAACGCTGTTGTAATGTAACGACGCTTTCTGGATTTCCGAATGCTGTCCGTAAACAGTCCAGTATTGCCACAGGGTCATGACGAATGTCCTGTCTGTATTTTACTTCGTCCTTAGCCTGCCCTTCCAAGTGTGTAAAAATGAGATCGACTTTTTGCGCATCTATTCTTTCGCGAGCTGCAAATGCCAATTCCAAATCATCAATCCAATCATAAATTGAGGGATCGTTTTCAGATTTAGGTCGACCGGAAAAAACTTTTATTTTTCGACTTTCTGGAATGAACGTGTGTTTTTCAATGATATTTGGCTTAGATTGTTTCTCTTGTAAAAGTTCTTGCTCTAATTCGTAAACACGATTTTGAAGTTCTTTCTTGTTCATTTTCGGCCCGTGTAGACTCTAAACAAAGTTCACTGACGAGTCAACCATACAGTTGGTGCCTAGCTGAGCTGAGTAAGGTTCACATAGCTCAGGTAGATGGTACATGAGTGGAATTCATTGCACGGAGTTTCTCTGGAATGTAATTTCCGTAGCCAATGCCTGTTGATGGTATTTTTCGCAGCGCCAAGATGTTACCGAGCAGTAAGGCTGATGATGGTTTTCGTAGTTTATTTAGACATTTAAAGGCATTGACCATAAGATGAAGAAACCCCGGATCAGTATAACTCTTCCACAACGTATTACTGCTCTGATTTAACTATAAAACCCGGTAACTTTATACTAAAAGTGAAACTCTCTTATTGGACAAAGAAAACTGAAGTGACCAATGAAATGAAAGGACCAATAAGAAAACAGAATAAGACTTTACTCAGCAAATTCAATCCGAATATTGGTCAACTTTAGTAAATGAAAATTGGAATTCAATTTAATTGGTGAAAAAATAAAATAAATACATATAGAAAATAGATATTCGTACTATCACATATATATAAGATAAGATAAGATAAGATATTCTTTAGTTCCTCCAAATTAATGGAGAGTATATCAAAATCAAACAGTAAATTTATATGAGCTAAACAAGAACAACATATTTATATTATGTACAAAATTCACGTTGACAGTTTAGAACTACATATTACGACAGTCAATGACAAACATCCCTCTGTTTTTGTACAATGTATTAGCAACAGTAATCATTATTTGCTTCCATTTTATATAAGAGATATTTTGAAAGCTTGTATCTTCAACACAACCAATTAATGATAAATACTGTCTTTCATAAGGACAAATGGACACTATTGAATACATACAGAGATGATAATTTAGAATTTTTGACAGTAGATATCAAACTTTTAAATTCGCCAAAAATTAGTGTAGGAGTTGTTTACAGACCACCTGACTCGAACGCGCAATGGATCCAGGAATTCGAGGAGCGGATGGAGGATTTATCAACTACCTGTACCGAACAAGTAATCATGGGCGATTTTAATATTGATCAATTAAAAAGCTCAAATTTTAAGTCCATGATGGAAACCTGTGGTCTTTCTCAAATCATAAATGAACCTACCCGTGTGACTAGTGATAGCAGTACTTTGATAGATCATATATATGTCAACCACCCCGTGTTATATAACTTCAGGGGAGTGATACCTGTTGGGCTGAGCGACCATCATCTAGTTTATTCGGTACGAAAGAAATTTAAAGGTGCTTCCCGATCTGACCATGTTTATGTGAAGTATAGAGATCAAAAGAAACTAATCGAAAGTGATTTTATTAACGATATGAATGCTGTTGATTGGAACTCACTGAAAGCATTACCCGACATCGACAGTATGTGGTCATCTTTTCACTCAATGTTTATGACAGTGGTCAACAAGCACATGCCAATGAAAGAACGACGTATCCGCAGTGACTCGAAAAAATGGATAAACGATGATATACTTTCAGAGATGCGACTAAGAGATATATTACATCGCCGGGCATCAAAGTCGCGTGACAAATCCGACTGGACGCTGTATAGGGCCGCAAGAAACAGAGTTGTGACCAAAATCAACGACGCCAAACGTGATTTCGTGGAAAGTGCAATCAGTCAAGCGAATTCCAAACCTAAAGACATGTGGAGAAAAATTAAACAATTTTTACCAGCAAAATCAACATCCGCGACTCCGACACACGTAGATAGGAACGGTGAGACAGTCACTGATGCAAAAGACATGGTCGATACTTTCAACGAATTCTTCTGCGGCATTGGGCATAAATTCGCAGAAAAATTTGACAATTCTTTACCTGTTATTGAACAATTAATGCCTAGAGGGTCGTTCACTATTTCAGATATTTCTATTGAATTTGTTATAAAGGAATTAAGAGGTATGTCAATTTCGAAAGCTACTGGTCTAGATGCTATTTCTGTTAAGTTGTTAAAAATGACCTCAGATGTAATTGCTGAAATTCTAACATTTTTACTGAATACTTCTATCAAAAGTGGTGTTGTTGCGTCCGAGTGGAAAAAAGCAAGAGTTATCCCTCTTTTTAAATCTGGTGACAATTTTATTGTGAACAATTATCGACCGGTGTCAGTTTTACCTATTGTAAGCAAAATTATTGAGAGGCATGTTTCTAATTCCTTTTACGAGTATTTGGATAAAAACAAACTTTTAAGTGAAAATCAGTCCGGTTTTAGACCAAATCACTCATGTGAAACTACGCTTCATAACATCATCGATAAATGGTTAAGTAACATAGACAACGGCAAATTAACAGGTGTTCTTTTTATTGACCTTAGTAAAGCTTTTGACACTGTGAATCATGAAGTACTGTTGCACAAGCTTTTATCATTTGGTATTTGTCAAAATTCTTTTAAATGGTTTCATTCTTATCTTAGCGGAAGATCACAGTGCGTTAGATGGGGAGGTGTTGTTTCTGAGGAAAGGGATGTTACAATAGGAGTGCCTCAGGGGTCAATATTGGGTCCATTGTTTTTCATTTTATTTGTTAATGACTATCCAAAATGTCTAAAGAATTCACATGTTTCCATGTATGCGGATGATACATCTCAGGACGTTTCACATAAATCAATCGATGTAATCGAGCAAAGGTTGCACGAGGATCTTTTAAATTCTATGAAATGGTTGGAATGTAATAAACTTACTATGAACCTTAAGAAAACACAATGTATGTTGATTGGTACCACGCAAAAGCTTTCTCAGTGTAGAAAAATGTGTATTAAAGTAGGTGATATTGTTTTAGATACTGTTAACACTGCTAAACTTCTTGGTGTACAAATAGATGAATGTTTGACGTGGTCTGTGCACATTGATTCCTTATGTAAGAAACTGTCACAGAAAATAGGTCTTTTACGTCGACTAAAAACTTTTATGTCACCTGCAGCATTATTGAAAATTTATAACACTGTTATCTTTCCTCATTTTAACTATTGTTCTACAGTTTGGTGCTCTGCCAAAAACAAGATGTGTGTTGGTAGACTTTTCAAATTGCAGAAAAGGGCAGCCAGAATTATTTTAAACGACAAAGTTACACAGATTTCTACTGTTGATATTTTTAGGGTTCTTAAATGGATGCCTGTTCATTATTATTTTATATACAGGAAACTTGTACTTTCCTTCAGAGTTCTTAACAATATGACACCAGAGTATATGAATGTTTTTAGATTTGTACATCAAATTAGTTCTAGGGTAACAAGAAGTAGTGAAAATGGCATTTTATATGTTCCAAAGTTTCGAACAGAATATTTTAAGCGATCTTTTAAGGTGTCATCTACTCTTTTATGGAATGAGCTGCCTGCATCCGTCAGAAACGCCAATTCCATTGAATCTTTTAAATCGACATATTTGACACATTATAAATCCAACTAGGAAACTTTGTACTTTTACAACCTCAGTAACCTTGACTATCTATTTTTTTTAATTGTGATATATGCCAGCGTATTTTGTTGTTATTTTTAGTGATAATGTACATGTTTAAATATTTTATGTATAAATGTCTTATGATTTTCTATCCTCTCATTTAATCTGTCTGTAAATATGTTTTTATACAGGACCACAATGTGAACTAGTATGTAATACTAATTGTGCTATCCTGTCTAAATAAAGAATTTATTATTATTATTATTATAATCTTGGCATTCAAACAAAACGTATTCTTCGACACTGAGTATTTGTAATATATTTTCAAGCATAGTCTCTCTATCTTCCAAAAGTTTGAAACAGCTTAACATAAGATGCATATTAAAGTTACGCATATTTCTATCACATAAGGGACATAATTTACTGATAATTTTCATTGAAGACACTTGTACCAAGAAATTAATAAAAAGTCTTTTGGATGGTTCGTCTTTTACAATTTGCCATAATCTATTAGGTCTTAGCTTATTGTGTATTTTACTGAAAAGATGCATAGAATTATCTATGGAAAGAGAAGCAAGCCATTGTCTTTCTTCTGCTGCCCAAATTGCTCTAGTGACAATTTTAGAAAATTCATTTTTGTTAAAGACTTCGTTACTATTATTTTTTAATAAATCAATAACCTGGTATTTTTCTGCTGTTTTTAACATAACTTTGGTTGAACAATGTTTTTCGGATACCTGAGCATCAAGTAAATATCTACAAATTCTGTAATGTACAGTTGTTTGGTCTGATCTATGAAGTCTGCCTAGAAATAATAATCGACATTTGTTGATATAGCCTTGTATTGTCCAGAGTCCGATATTTGAAATGCTGGAAAGTGAAGGAGAAAATTTTGAGAATCCTTGAATAATCCTGGCAAAATGTCGTTGTATGTATTCAAGTTGCTGTGTGTCCGTGAGTGTTAATATAGGCCAAATTTCACAGGAATAGAAGATAGCGGGTAGAACAACACGTTTCCATATTTTAGCTGAAACAACTGGATGGATGTCGGAGTTGTTCACACCAATAGAGTGTAATGAGTGTATTTTCGATCTTGCTGCTTTGCACACTCTTTCTGTCAGTTTGTCACTTTTCATATTTCCTTGGAGAAGGCAGCCGGCATAAATAGTATTATCGGATTGAGGAATTTCGTTGCCAAATAGAGTAATGACAAAAGACACAGAACATTTATGAGTTTGGATAAAAACAATAGAAATACTCTTAGAAGGATTGTAATGCAGTCTCCAAGTAAAAGCATACTTTTCTACATGGTTTAGTAAACGTTGCGGGGAGCTTGGTGAATAGCTTAATAAGACAGTGTCATCTGCTAACAAAATACCTGGAATATGATTGTCACCCAGTATAAGACCGCTGTTAGTTTTACATATTTCGTGTAACAAATCATTTATATACACAAGAAACATAAATGCACTGAGGACTCTACCTTGCCCAACACCTTGGGGTGTTTTGAAAAGTTTGGAGTTTAAACCACCAAAGGATATAAAACATTTGCTGTTATCATACCAATATTTTATGATTTGCCATAGTCTTGTGTTAATGTTAAGGTGATACAATTTATATAATAAACCATTGTGCCAAATTTTGTCGAAAGCTTTTTCGTTATCTAAGAATGCACAAAACACTGGAGAACCTTTACCCACATAGTAGTTAACAATTTCCTTAAAAACATAACAAGCTGGAATGGCACCATGGCCATTCCTATATCCAAACTGTAGTTCATGAGGGAATGATATATCTTTTTGTGTAAAACCATCTTCGATTCTTGATAGTATTATTTTTTCAAATAATTTACTAACAACAGAAGTCAACGTAATCCCCTGTAATTCGTAGGGTTACACTTATCCTTATTTTTGCCTTTGTATAAAGATATAATTTTTCCAACTTTGAAGATCTCAGGTACGTACTTTTCTTTAACTATAGCATTAAATAATAGACACAATTTTTCAACAAGCGTGTTTCCACTGTACATAAGATGTTCATTTGTAAGGAAATCCGGTCCAGGGGCTTTTCCTTTGGAAAGTTGTTTAATTTTGTGTTCGATTTCTTGTGCAGTTATGGCGTCTGTTTCTGCAACAACAGTATCGTGGCGGTTCAGATAAGCATCGATGTTCTCTACAGTTTTGTCTATGTGGTTCTTGAATCCCTCATCAAACTTTTTAGGGTGATACTCTTCGTTAGCAAGATCAGAGTAATATTGCACATATCAGTGGTGTTTTCTGCAATGAGGTCTTTATATTTCAATTTCGAAGGTAGTGTTGTACTCGAACGCTTCTTATTTTTCCATGCAGTTTTATAAAACGTTCCTATGTCAATTTCGGCTGCTTTTTCAATTTCATCAAAGATTGAATGGTTCCAGTCTTTTTGTGCAAGCGATACATTTTCCTGAATTCACGTTTTGCATTTTTGTATTTTACATATGATTTCTTGTGTATATCTCTTGGTGAACCTTCAGATTTCCAGATCCTTCTTGACCTCCGCATTTCGTAATGGGTGTTATTTAGTTTTGCTTTTTTCCAGTAGGGCTTTAGGTGTGGATTAAATTTTCCATATGGTATATGGTCATCAGCTGCTGGCAGAAGCGATACTGTAATGTGGACATGGAAACTATCGATGTTTTGTTTACAAAGTGGAACTGTTTCTTCTCTGTTTAGAAGGCTGGCGCATGTATTTTTGAATGCTTTTAATTCGATATCGTCGGCATGTTTCCATTTGGTAACGTTCCTTGAATAATCTGGAGGGAGGTTGGAGAAGACATTAGGGATATCGATTTCGCATAGCAGTGGAAAATGATCAGACACATTGTAATCAAAGTCTTGAAATATTTCTTTATATTTAACATCTTGTGAGATATATTCAGGGACAAAGATATAGTCAAGAAGAGACTCAAATCGTTTATCTTTAGTTTGGAATGTAAATTGATTCCCCGATGAGAAAAGCCTACAGAAATTTCTCTCCTGAATATTTTGAATAAAAAGTTTTGATTTTTGGTTTTCCCTCTTATTTTGAACGTCTGTATTAAAGTCGCCACATAGAACTACAGGACCGATTTCAGACAGTTCATCACTCAAATCGAAAACATCTTGCATCACGGTTTTGTATTCTTCATAGGAATTGTTTGTTGAAGGAAGAAGGCATCCTATAATGAACATTTTCTGCGAGTGGTTTTCTATTTCTATCGCCATGATTCTTTCATTCATTGACTTTACATGTACTTCTCGACCATCAAAGTGACTAGAATTTCGAACAAGGAATGCTATCCCTCCTCTTGTGATGTTATGTTTGGATATCCCTGGAGCTGCAAAGGATGTTATATTTTCTGAGAAAGAAGTACGTAATACTGATAAGCAGCTTTTGGGGAGCCAATGTTCAGATATAAAAACTATATCAGAAAATTCTAGTACATCAGATAACTCTGAAAGACAACTGAATACTCCAACATGAAAGGATCATAAAAGTTATGAAAATGTGCGTTAATCTCATTACATTTTTTACGAGTGTTTCCCTTCAGTGTTTCTGTCATTCCGGATAACCCATTCCCTAACAGAGATGGTATCTGGCCAGAAATCTGGATCTTGAGTTTTTTCATAGTCATTTTCATAGATGTTTGCACGTACTACAAATGTGGGGAACCTTCTTTCAGCATGGTGGGCGAGAAGAAATATGTTTGATACATTAACATCTTTGTTTTCGCACCATTCTATAATGTCAGCTTTGACTTTCTCGTATGTTGTACCTTCTGCCTTGATGTTTGCTAAAACAATCCGCTTGGTTCGGCGTTTACTTCTAACAAATGTATAGCCTGTGAAAGATGATTTGGTCTCAGCATTGCTATCCTTATTCGTCTCCAAGGATAGTAGAGCATTTGCATAGGTTTTCTCTGTACTCAGGTTTTCTTTCTGATTTGCATCGATTTTGCTATGCGATGGAGGACAATCTCCTTCCGGAAAATTGGTTCCAACGTCTTGATTCACTAGATTTCTCTCATCAGCTGATTTGTACAATCGTGCTCTTTCTACATCTCTTTTTGTGTAGGTGGTATTCTGCATAGTGTTCCGGCGTGCACTGTAACGTGGAGAATTCTCTTCCTGGACAATTGCAGTTTGTCTATCACCTCGAGGATTTTTTGGAGATCCCTTCGATATATGTTGACCCCTCTGAATTTTTCTTAATTCCTTCAATATTTCGTTATTGGATTCATTAGCATCCTCACAGGACTTTAGACTTTGACGTAGGAATTTTATTTCAGATCTTAACTGTGAAGTACTGTCAGAAAGTCTGGTTTTTTCCTCCATACACGTGGAAAGTTCTGTGTGTAGCCGATTGTTGTCAGCACGTAATTGACGAATTTCGTTGTTTTTAGACCGTAGTTCACATGCAAAGACTGCTTTCAGTTCTGTAAGAGATTCCTTAATAGGGACGAGTTCTTTGCGTATGAGGTCTTCCATTATTTGTAGGGGTAAGCTGTATGCGTCTCCACTTCCTTCGTTTGTGATACCAGCAATACTCTGTGACAAATCCTGCGACATGGCATGTCTCATTTTGTGCTTGCTAATCACTTCCCTTTGGAACTCTGTGGTCGACACAATACCCTCCACAAAAGCATATATATAATACACATCACTTGCATATTTTTCTGTCACTGATTTTCCAGTACCTCTTTGGCGTCGTTCTGATAAGAAACCGTGGGGGAAATCTTCTAGTTTTGATTTTGCATAGTCATACAAGCTTTGCCTTATAGAATTTAGTTCTTCCGGTTCTTCAGAATATTTTCCCACAAGATTCAAAACAAAAGTCTCCTTATCATATTGACCGAACTGCTCTTTAATTTCACTAAATATGTCATTGTCAACTTCATCTGCATCTTGCGTACAGTAAATATTATCTTCGTCATGTTCGTTCTCAGAGTCAGAGTCATTCGAGTCCTTCGATGAAAGCATATCCATCAGCGAGATACGGAACACGTACTGCCATCAATTTTTGGAGACACCCTGTATTTATCAAACCGTCAAGCGTGACCCCTTTCCAAAATAAGTTTTTGTTACACTTGGGTGAATATATACAGGTAAACAAAATTGTTTGACCGGAAGTGCATCAAAATTATGATTTTCCAACACTTTTTTTTTATTTACCGATTTCTACACAAAACTTTTCTAACAACGGACTGATATACCTATTCTGGCGATAATCCGTGATCTGGAAATGTGTATTCGAAGCATAAAACGGGAGCACCTTTCATCTACCCGTTTACTATCGAGAGGCTCCAAACGGGAATATATATATATATATAAGTTAAAAAAGACGA
Organism: Ostrea denselamellosa; assembly: GCA_024699665.1. Classification (NCBI taxonomy): domain Eukaryota; kingdom Metazoa; phylum Mollusca; class Bivalvia; order Ostreida; family Ostreidae; genus Ostrea; species Ostrea denselamellosa. Next base: position 2,466,358 of record JAMZEH010000069.1, read on the forward strand.
AAATTCATTATGTAAGCCAAGACTAAACTCACTTTTATTAATTCTCAAGAAATTCTCAAACAGATAAGATGAGATATTTTAGAACTGAAAACTTTTTATCACGTTCCAAGTCGACAAATTGGTGTCTAAATTGAGAACATATTTCCATACTTCGGAGGTAAAAGAGAGCAGTAATGTATGACATCAAATTTAGATAATCTCGGATTAACAAGACTAAACGTTAATCTATTGCTGTTGACAAAAATGTAAGAACTGTGTGTGCGTGTGTGTGTGTGTGTGTGTGTGTGTGTGTGTGTGTGTGTGTGTGTTATATTCACAGGTTGTTTTTTTTAAAATATTTTACCAACTGTAATAATAGTCATTTCCTCATAAATGCAATGCAGATGTGAACAATGTGCGTATGAATCTTGATAAATATACTACGTCTATTTCAACGACTGGGAATCCGAAAGAAATGAAAGTAGAAGGTAAATATAAAAGATGAATTTCGTGTTTTAAATGAGGGTATGAACAGCAACGCCTCACACAGACATACTTTTCATGAAACGCTAATGCACTTAAAATATGCTGGCGTTAAGCGTCGCAATTCATGCTCTCGTGTATTTTCAAAAACGAAATTTATTTCTTAAATTCATCCCGAATGACTGTAACAACCTCATGTGTGTGCCTCCCAAATGACTGTAAAAATTTATTGTATAACTATTGTATATCGTATACATACTATTTTGCACCTAAGTTTTAATTTCGAAATTTATCATTGTGGACCAAAAATCTGAATTGAATATAAACTTTCCTAAACATTTATATCAAATGGACATGAACACCGTGAATTTCGAATAAAGTGAAAATTCATTTTGACAAAAATTATGAGAACAACCATGGGCGAATCTTTCAAAAGTTGTGTACTGTACTTATATTTTTGTAATATTACATAAAATCTTTAGAAATGCACTAACTGGAAGCTGGGGTTCCTATTCAGTCTGTCATATCTTAAAAGTCGAGATATACCATGATATACATGTACTAAATATGACATCGCATTTCAAAATTTCGTAGAGGCATAGTGGTTGTGGCGCTTTCTTTGTAACAGAGAGGTCCCAGGTTCGATTCCCGATGCCACGCTCAAACCTTTACATACACATGTAGGTAGTGACTATTCCTTCGCTAATACAAAAAAAAAACTTCTCACTTTTTTACGGCAAAGTTTAAAGCACATCACCTAAAAGCTGATAAATTTGTATGAATGAATGAAAAAAGAAAAATTCTCGAATGGGACGTAAAATAAACAGATAAAGCGTACGAAGATTGAAAAGTCCTCAGAGCAAAAGTACATTAGGTTGTACTCAAGATATATTCAACCTTATAGGTAATAATGAATCTTTTGATATCAGAAATTAAATGTATTAAATCTGAGTCATTTAAAGTACCAAAGTACAACAGATGTCCATTTGCATTATCAGATGGATTGACGTCAGCTTTTATCAAGGGATTTTTCAATATGCTCAATCTCTAATATTACAAACGCATCATTCAGATCTCTTATCGTGACAATATGCTGAAAAATGCATTAATAAAGACTGCTGGAAGAACTAAACCAATTATATGTTCTACCAGCCTGACTACTAGAAACATAACTATGCCGACAGGACAAGTGATTCTTGAAACAATTTATTTGTAGGTGACATATTTTCCATGAAATAACCCAGTCATTCTTGCAAATTGATGAATGCAATAAAAGGAGAGGTGAAGACATGATACAGGTCTTTAGATTTTATCATCGAATATGGAGTGCAAAAACATAACTAATGCAACTCTAGGATTTGATAGACAATTGCTATTGTGGACGTGGAATTATCGAGTTGCTGCTTATAACATTGCCGCCATGATATTTTCTGGACTAATCATGTTTGTCGGTGTGATTGGAAATGGTTTTGTGGTGTATGCATACGGTATGAAATTCAAGCGAACAACGGCCAACACTTATATCCTCTGGCTAGCTATTTTTGACCTTGCCTGTTGTTGTCTCAGTATTCCCTTTGAGATATATGTCATAGGAAACCCAGTGATGTTTGACAGCGATATACTCTGTAGAGTCTTCAGAAGTGTCTCAATGCTGACATACGCTTGTGAGGGATTAATGTTGATGTGCATTGCCTTAGACAGATACCAAAAGGTCTGTTCGCCCATACCGTATTCAAACGCCAATCCAAAAATAAGAGTTTTGATTCTCGTAACCACTGCCATCGTCGTTTCCTGGACATCAGCATGCATTTACGGTAAAAGCACAGTTAAAAACAAATGCATACCTGAGCTTGTAGGCAGCACATGCGCAATTGCAGATGACGTAAAATTTTCCATGTTTGTGGGCCTCTTTTACGGATTTCTTCTAACGGTGTTCGTGACGTCATTCTGCATTATGTTTTTCCTATATATTAGAGTCTTTAAGCGAATTCTGCAGTGGAAGCGTTCTCAGGTACAAAATACAAACATACCTCGAATTGATAGCGGAGATTCACTTAGTTCTCAAGAAACCTGCACGCGGGACAGCCTAACAATATACGAAGTCAGGAGGTCTTCCTCTCTGTTTTCGATTTCTCGAGGCTGTGATCACGTGATGCTGAACGAGATTCAGTGGAGCAGTCATTCTAAACTTCGGAGGAATGCTCAGCTGACCAAAACCACTGTTATCCTGTCCGCAGTGACGCTGTCTTTTCTCTTCGGTTATCTTCCGTATCTTCTTAGTCAGGTACTTCTGAAAAGCTCCGTTGTAAATATTGAAGATCTTTCTCCTACAACCAGGGCATTTTATGAAGTTCTGGTGAAGACATATTGTGTCAATAATGCAACAAATCCTGTCATTTATTTAATCTATAATAAGCAGTTCAGACTGACTGTCAAAGAACTATTTGTAAAGTCATAAAGGCTTTCAATAGGCAATGCGAATTTGATGAAGAAGGAAATTCAAGGATTGAGTCAAAATATATGTTTCAAGTCCACTTTGTTGATATGATGTACCATATCATAGTTACAAACCTAAAAACCCTTTTTTATTAGAAATCCCATGAAATAGGGTTAAATTTATTATTTTCTTACATTACAAATGAATTTGATTTTGAAATGAAAATCTTATTTTTAATTGTCATATAATTTTTTTAATTATTTTTTTTAAATCTAAGTCGATGATATAACGACAGGTATTGACCGATCGATCTTGAAGGAAGCAAACGTGGTTTTTCATTTATTATTTTTTTTTTTTTTTTTTTTTTACATTATATCAGTTTGATTCTTAAATCAAATAGACATGCAGTGTTCGTCTATTTCTTTATTTAGCATAGTAGTTTTAGTGCTAGTAGTTGTGTTCATTGTAGTATTCATTCATGTCATCAGTCATCACCCGTCCTTATGAAGAGACAATTTGTTCTAAAAAAAAAAAACAAACTTCACAATATTGTTTCATGTCGTTGGTCTTTCTTGTGAGACATTTTCATAATCCGTGATAATCAGCTGCTTTGAACACCAGCGATTGTTACAGCACATTAGTCGTCAACACAAAAACTTTCTAACTGCGGTATTTTAAAACTTCAATGTTGATAGTTATGAAATAATGATATATATAAGCTTCAAGTATGAGGTACAGTCTCTCGAGGGTTTTTCACGTGGGAGACCCTATTCCAGAGGTGTAGTTATGAGAGGGAAATGTGTTTTCTGATGTTTATTTATAAGTTGAATAACATGCAGTGTAATATACAGTATCAATCCAATATAAAAAAAAAAAAACAACTACATAGGAAAAGAAAGAAAAACAAATTTCAAAAAAAAGCAAAACACACACACACACACACACACACATACACAAATGATGAATACGGTTGTAACAAATCTCAAAAAGCATCAACAAAAGACAAAACAACAGCAACAATAACAAAAATACCACCAAAATACAAAAACCAAAACCAAATAAAAACAAAACAAAGAAAAAAAAACGAACAAACAAACAAACCAAAAAGAAAACAAAAACAAATTTCCAAAAAAAAAAAAAGAAAAGAAAAAACAAAAACAAACAAGTAAAAGAAATGATGAATGCAGTGGTAACAAATCTTACACTATACGTGAAAGGGTGACTTACAAAATCTCATGATCAATCGTTATATGTATGTGGTTACGTATATAAACCTCTTTTTCATACAGAAATAAAACATAATAGAAATATTCAAACCAGTAACTAAATATCAAACTAAATTAATAAAAAATACTACAACTTATTATTTTATAATGATTTTATCTGAAATCAAACAACTACATCCAGCATGTTTGTTATTTTTCATATAAAGTTTGACTCTTTTGTAACCTGAATGACATGCACGTGTTACCATGGTAACTGAGTAGTGTAGCAAGCAAATTGTGATGGTTTTACATTACTTATGTGAGATTAAGTCGATGTGTCAAATTTGAATAAAATCGGTGACAGTGCGTGCCGGACCCCTTATATGAATATCTATGTGGTTACAGAGAATGGCCGTTGACGTGTAATTAATATCTTTTCGCGACCCTTATGACTGCCCTTCTCAGTCTATTCCAGCAAATCAAATGTTGCGTCAATTGTGTCAGCAGTTTCCTCTACTACGGCCTTGGCCTTAAGCTCAGTTAGACCGAAAATGAACTACCCTTTCACACTCCTTTGAAAACCTTGGAATTCAGGGACGTCAATCCAAATTGTTCCCAGTATTTTACAGTGTTCATCAATAAGTATTGGATCTTCGTCCTCAGTGTAATACACAGAGTTCTTAAATCGTCTGCAAGTCGTTGTGACTGGTGATGTCGGTGTGTTTACGACGGTTCCGGATGACGAAACCCGTGTTCCGCAAGATATAAGTTTCTTGAAGCTACCTTGACATCTGATCTCTCCATCGGGTTGAACTACTTTCCGTTCTTCGGGATGGATTCCTGGTTTGAAAATAACATTGTGGTTCACACCGTACGTATACCTCATGATTCTTGAGAAAATCGTGCGTGGATTATGTCCATATAATACAGCCCCTCTCACGACAGCAAGCCCACACTCACTTGGAATGACAATATTCCTCTCCTTAAATCTTTCTCTGCATTCGATTGCAAAATGGAACATTCTCCATAGCCCCCGACCAGAATGATGTGTTTGACATCGGGAAACTTTCCAATGATTCTCTCCATATGCTGAATAATACTACTGATCGATTTTGCAAACAGCGTTTTCATCACTGACGCCTCTATTTTCATCTTATCGCTCATGATTTTGACTTCGTCGGTCAAAACATTTTTGTTGTATTCCTTTGCAATTTCAACAAGGGAAGCCGGAAGTCGTACTACGTAATTTCCTTCGAATTCTTTGCTTACAGTTCTTTTCTTCGTCTCGAAATCGCGAAATAAATTTAAATATTCACTCATGTCTTCCAATTTTAAGCGGTCCAAGGAATCCTTACCGAAGGCATTCTGGAATATTTTGTTGTATACCAAATCAACAAAAATGCCTCCATGCACTCCACCACTAGCTTTGTGAAGTTCTTTCAGAGTTCCACCTGCTTCTTTCTCGTGTACACTAAAATCCGCCGTGCCCCCTGTCATGTATAGAATAAATACATCCAATCACGTTACATGAAAATAAGACTCTGTGGTAAGAACATTGACTTTGGTACAGTTCTTCTTTACTGTCCTTCCTCAATCAATGTCAATTCTTAAAACCTATCAACTAGGTCGTATAAAATGTAAACAAATTACTAAAAAATTGCGTGATGAATGTATCAAAAAATGTGTGACGTTCATGCAACATTATTACAAAAGTTAAAGCGTACATCATTAATTTGTACACATATTACAAGATTTTGCATATTCATCCCAAGATTTCACACACACACACACACACACACACCCAAAAAAAATCACTGATCGCAATAGCTCAGTGGTAGAGAGTTAGCTTCGTAACCGGCCTCTGTGGCCGAATGATTAGAGCACTCGCAAGGCCTCTCACCTCTATTCGGCGCGGGTTCGATTCTCGCTCGCGCCGATATGTGTGAGAAAGTATGCCAGTTTACTTTCGGAAGGTCGGTGGTCTCTTCCCGGGTACATTGTATCTGGGTTCTCTCCTCCACCTAAAATAACTGGACGCCACCAGATAACTGAGAAATTGTTGATTGTGGCGAAAACAACAATCAATCAATCAATCGTAACCGGAAGGTCGTCAATTCGAGCCCCGCTCATGCCTTGGCCGTGCCAAACCTAAGACATATACATACATGTAGACAGCGACTGCTCCTTCGCCAAACACTCGGCATTTAGAAGTATGAATCATGGATCTTTCGGATATGACCTTAAAAACGGATATCCCGTGTCTCAGCAGGTGTTGGCACGTTAAAGAACCCTTACTGCTACGACCCTGAGAGCTAAGCATTGGTCTAAATTTGTGATACTTCACCTACAGTTGGTGACGTCTTAATATGAGTGACAAAATTCTCAACACGACGTAAAAGAAACATTCAATCAATCACAAAATCATCGAACATTGCAACGATTTTTAAGTCGTAAATGTAAATTATCTATTTGGAATTACCTCCATTATCTGCCACCAGATATTGTGTTCCTACATCAGAAATCCTAACGTCCTGACCACAAGAAAGGCGATCTACTGGAATCCTTTGACAGTATAAGGAGGCAGCCTCTGGTTCCAATGCAATAAGTAGTTTTTCTGTCTTTATCCCAGTCTGAAGAAATAAGTTTAATGACCATGAACTGTTTAATAGTAATATTAACGATGATGATGCAAATTATGATAGAGAACAATAAGATTGATTGATTATTTATTGCTTTCCACCACACTCAACAATTTTTCAGCTATCTGGTGGCGTCCAGTTTTTGTTGGTGGAGGAGAGAACCCAGATACAATGTACCTGGGAAGAGACCACCGACCTTCCGCAAGTAAACTAGCAAACTTGCTCACATAACGCCGCGGCCGAGATTCGAACACGCGCCGACAGAGGTGAGAGGCCTTGTGATTTTGAGCCCGATGCTCTAACCACTCGGCTACGGAGGCCCCCAGAACAATAAGAATATAAAACCTAAGGAAGCACACAGACTGAGAATACCTGGCCCGATAATGAACAATAATTACAACAGACCTTTATGGCTCCTTCCCTCATGAATTGTTTTGAGGATTCTTCCCAGATCGCAGGAACCGTTACAACCAATCGCACATCATCTTGATGGATACCTTGAACCCGGTCTGAGAGTGTTCTCATCATATGGTCCTTCAGATATCGTATGGACAAAGTAAACACCAACAATGCCTGTACAGACTTTCCAGTGATATCCTCTATTTCAGATTGACAGCTTATATTCTGGAGAAATATAAAATATAGGCAGTGAATATATATATATATATATATATATATATATATATATATATATATATATATGGACAACCAATTCAACATTACCTGTGGGTCTCCATTTTATATGGTGTAACATTTTTATGTTATTTTCTTTACAGGGTGTACACATATGAAAACATATGTCTTTATTACATTTTGGATGATTTCAAAACTCTATTTATCATTTCAAATAACATAATTTCAAGATTTCACGAGAATTGGTAAAGAGACACTACAGTTCATTTTGCGCAAAAAGCATGTAATTACAGTTTACAACAACTTTCTAAAATTTTATTTCACATTTGAATTTATGAACTTTTCGAAAATGACATTTTTTCAAAGTGAAAATTCTCAGCTTTTTTTTACTAAAATTAATGATTTGTGGTTCTTACAATGCATATTGACAGTCTCCTCCTTTCGCTATTTACACGCATGCGCGTAGAATGTAAATATTGCTACTTGGCGTCCAGTAAGAGAAAGCGAATAGTTGATAGATACAAAATATTCACAGATTCTGCGGTAAAAAAAAAGAGGTAAAAGGAGAGCGAGATAAAACTCGTGTGTGAACTAGAAGTTACCTACAGGGTCAGTATGATCGTTCTATATATAAGAAATGAGAATCTCAGCAAATTTTTACTTCAGTAGTTTAAAGACACCGTTTGGTCAATAGGACAAAGAAGGAGTACGTTAAAATAATGATTTGTAATAAATCATCAAAAACAGGGAATAATAACATATTTCAAAAAGTTAACATTCAAATGTGGCCCCCGAAAGGGCATTTAGATTATTTTCTTTCAGAAAAATCACTGAAGAGAAATTATTTGTCGAAATGCACATCTGGTGCATCAAAATTAGTACTGTTTATGTTTTATATATGGACACAATACATTTGTTGTCATTCAAAATTACGTGATGCAAACTGATATTTAAAATTCACAGTCAGCATGTTTTGAATTTCAGTTAATCGTAGAAGTGCACTGAGAGCAAATTAATGCACTCAAATCTTTCAAATTTTCAGCATTGATATGATTTCTATCATTTTGTCGAGAATTTAAAAAAGCAACAAAACACTGTAGTGTACGGATTCAAGGAGAAATTCTTGACAGAACAGATGTCAATTTCACCAATGATAAAAGACTTTTTATAGCATTTTCTCAGTATCCACTGTGTTTAAAATGAACAGAAAATACAGCATTCCATCTGATCTACTTTTCATGGTTTCATATTAACGAGGTACCCTCGAAATCAAGCAAACTTAATGGTTTTATAACTTCATTTATTTATGACAATTAACAACCAAGTTCTACAATATTTCAGAATGCCATTTGTCAGTTAGCATATTGGAGCAAATGAATCCTATTTCATGGGATTAAATCAACTGCTATGGTAATGAGGTATACTACAAGGTGTAACTGACACGCCCTTCCTGAAGATTTCGATCGATCTTGAAGGAAGCAGACGTGGTTTTTTATTTATTATTATTTTTTTTTTTTTTTTACATTATATCACTTTGATTCTTAAATCAAATAGACCTGCAGTGTTCGTCTAGTTCAGTATTTAGTAGAGTAGTCTTAGTGCTGGTAGTTGTGTTCATTGTATTATTCATTCATGTCATCAATCATCGCCCGTCCTTATGAAGAGACAATTTCTTCTAAACAAAACGTCACAATATTGTTTCATGTCGTTGGTCTTTCGTGTGAGACATTTTCATAATCCGTGATAATCAGCTGCTTTGAACACCAGCGATTGTTACAGCACATTAGTCGTCAACACAAACTTTCTAACTGCGGTATTTTAAAACTTCAATGTCGATAGTTATGACATAATGATATATAAGTTTTAAGTATGAGGGACAGTCTCTCGAGGCTTTGCCACGTGGGAGAACCCTATTCCAGAGGTGTGTGAGGGGGCAATTGCGTTTTCTGATGATCAATTTATTTTAAAAGTGGAATAACATACAGTGTAATATACAGTATCAATCCAATTTCAAAAGCAACAACAAAAGACAAAACAAAAAAAAAACAAAAAAAAAAAAACCAAAAAACACATTTAATGATTGGTCATTCCAAAAATTATTTTGTTAAACAACTCTCTAGACTCCACGCACAAAAACTCTGAAGTTGACATTAAAAATATCCTAGAGTTCCTCATTGACAATATATTCTAGGTCTTTGGCGATTAGGTCTTCCAATAGTCTGTTGGAAATCCCATGGACACGAATTGTGCTCCTTTGTTAGCTGACCCATTTTTATATTCTTATGAAGCAGAATTCATTCAAAAGCATCTACATGAGAAGAAAAAATCTTTTGCTGTGGCCTTCAATTCGATATTTAGATATTTCGACGACGTTTTGTCTACTAACAACGACCATTTTCATTCATATGTCGATTCGATATATCCCAGTGAACTTGAAATAAAAGACACCACAGAGTCTTCCAGTTCTGCTTCGTATTTAGATATTTTACTGAAAATAGATGCCGGCGGCAAACTAGCAACTCAACTCTTTGACAAACGGGATGGTTTCAATTTCTCCATCATTAACTTTACTATTTTATATGGCAATATTCCATCATCACCTGCATATGGTGTTTATATCTCCCAACTGATCAGCTGTAGGTGAAGTGCCACAAATTTAGATCTATCTTTAGCGCTCAGGGGCGAAGCAGTGAGGGTTCTTTAACGTGCCAACGTCTACCGTGACACAGGACCTCCGTTTTTAAGGTCATATCCCAAAGACCCATGATTCTCACTTCTAAATGCCGAGCGTTTGGAGAAGGAGTAATCACTACTTTTGTTAACATCTTAGGTTTGACGCGGTCATGGCACGAGCGGGACTCGAACTTCCGACTTCCCGGTTATGAAGCGACCGCTCTACCACTGAGCTACCGAGGCCGGTTTGATTTTCTTATCAAAATTTTCTTTCACTTATTAGCATAACATTTTGAAGCAACATTGAACTATTTTTTTTTTTAATTGTGAACTTTAGTATTTCAAAGCCTTAATACCGTAAACATTCAATTAACTTTTCTAGATTTTCTCATTCAATCCAATTGTATCATGGTGATGTAGTGTTTGTTTATTTTGCGTCCCGTCAAGAATTTTTCACTCAGATTGAGACGGCACCAGACATAGATGAAGTACCACAAATTTAGATCTATGCTTAGCACTTACGGCTTTTAGCAGTGAGGGTTTTTTAACGTGCCGACGCCTGCCGTGACACGGAACCTCCATTTTTAAGGTCATATCGCGGTTCTCATTTCTATATTACGAGCGTTTGGCGAAGGAGTAATCATTACCTATGTTTACGTCTTGGAGTTGGCGCGGCCATGGTACGAACGGGGAAATGGTGAATTCATGAGCGGAGATAGTTTTCAAAAAAATCTTAGCATATGACTTATATCATGAATTCACTATTTTCTTGTATCCATAGCTAAGCAATGTTTCTACCAAATCACTGAAATTAAAACATAGGCAATATGGTTCACAATCTGAAAATACTTAAAGATTTACCTCATTGACATCACTATCACATGTCAATGCAACGGCCTTCAGTTCATTATTTACAAATGCAACTGATCCACGGTGCATTTCGTGCGGAAAATACATGAAAACACATCGTATTTCTCTACAGACAATACAGACTTATTCACCTCATATCTGGAGTTTTTTTCGGAAGCACCTCAGTAATGCATATGGTGTGTGGTGACCCCTCCTTTTTCAAACGCCTGATCAGTCATCCAAAAATCACTTTGTTAAACACAACTCTGATTTCCAAGTACCCTAAAATTGAAAGTAAAAGATACTGGAGTTCCTCATACACAGCATCGTTGTATTCTTTGGTGATCAGGTCTTCCAAAAGTCTGTTGGAATTCCCATGGGGACTTATTGTGCTCCTTTATTAGCTGACTTGTTCTTGTTTTCTTAGGCAAAATTCAAAAGTTTCTACATAAGATGAAAAAACTCTTGCTGTGGACTTCAACTCATCAGCTATTTTATCTGTTAACGATAATCATTATGCCGAATAAGACACCACAGAGTCCTACACATCTGCTTCATCCGTTGATATTTTATTGAAAATACTTACAAATTATTGAAGGCTGTGCAGTCTCTTGAAGACTGAAAGACTACTGGACTCTGCTATTCCACAAACTTGCACTAACAAGCTACAGACTCGTCTTTCAAAAAATGCGCAAAAGATTTCTTGAAATTGCAGATTTAACCATTTTATGCGGTAGAAGTTGTAAAACGAGAAAAACCACTGTAGTTTTGTCTCTTACTACAATGAAATTTGAGGCTTACAATCACATAAAATGAAATGCCGAGTAACGCGTCGTGTACAAAGCGAACGTTTTGTTTCTTAAAGAAATATTGCAGCATGTACCATGTGTATGTTGTTCTGTTGATATAATAAATCGGTCAGCTGTTTGTGAGAAGAGAGATAACTCTCCAATCATAAGACGTTTTAAATTTTGAAATCGCAAACAAAAATTAATTTCACAAAATATTACAGGTTTACTTCATTTTTGCTAAATTTGCAACCAAAACACACACACACACACACAAAACAACAAGAAATACCCGGATATACAATGTCCTCATAGAAAGTGAGTAATTTGTTCTTGGTTACTAGTATTTACTAGTGAATACCGTATACAGAAGAATTTTTGTTTTTTTTCTAAACCCCCGTGTGGGTCCGGAGAGATAAGAATTGGGCCCACAGTATCCTCTGCTTGATCGTAAAATGCCTTTAAAATGGGCATCCTGTTTGCCGTGGGATGAGACCCGTGTCGATGGAAGAGGGGATCCTGGTGCCTGAGGTTGATGGGTGTTAATTTACAATGCTCATTGACCACTTCATACTAAACGGTCGGTCGTGCATGGCCCGGCATGTTCCATCGGCTTGTCATGCCTAGCTTAGACTTTTCCAATCCTTGTTTTATGCAGATATTTGTAAACCTTTACTGGTATTTGATCACTATATACTTTCGTGTAAGCGGTGCCCAGGGTAGATACGTCCAATTGAGTATAACACCACTGTATCCTCTAGGTGTTCGTCTTCTGCTTGGATATCCACGGAAGTCGGTATCGCCCTTGTTGGCGCGCCGAGGCGGGTGACGAGCAATGGTGCTGAACCATATTCTGTTCAACATGGCATACAAAAACAACAGAGGAAAACTTGTGGAAGGTGATGACTCTGAGTCAGACTCTGATCGATGTGAAAATTAGGCTAGATGTATTATTTTATCAAACTTTGATGAAAATGAAAAACCTGTGACAAAAATTTCTCCGTTTGTGATCGACAAAATAAAGGAATAACTGAAGAAGCCCAGTCAGTTAAAACAAATGAAACTCTCTTAATAGATTGTAAGAGCAGAAAACAATCTATGGTTTTACAATCCGTCTTGACATTTGGCGGAATCAAAGTCATTGGAACACCAAGTTCCAGATTAAACCGGAGCAAAGGGGTTATTAAGGACAAGGAACGTGATCTTTATGACATGGAGAAAGCAGAGATAACAAAGGAGTTAAAACCTCAAGGTGTCCTTTTTACAAAATTAAAATCAAGAAAAATGAGAATCTTATTCTAACTAATACCTACATTCTTGATTTTGACACCCCCACACCCTCTGATAAAATTAAGATTGGATATTATTGCTTAAAAGTAGAAACATGTATACCCAATCCTTTACTTTGTATTAACTGCCGAAATTTTGTTAATTCATCGGATCGTTGCAAAAACAAAAAAGAATGTTTCAGATGTAGTTCTGAAAATTGTATAGCAGAAATCTGCAAAGAAGAATCTAAATGTGTAAATTGCAGCGAAAACCACCCATCCTCGTCAAAACAATGCAGTGTTTGGTTAAAAGAAAAAGAAATACAAAAACTAAAAGTTGAAAAGCATCTTCGCTACCCTGATCCAAGGAAATTACATAGTATTCACCATCCTAATATCTCACATGCAGCTGTTAAAAAAGAAAGCTACACGAGAGATTGCTTGCCAAACATACCCCGAAATGACATCTCCCAAACAAAATGACTCTCGGTCAACTATCCAAGATCATGTTGATACTGCTTCATCAAAAGAGCATGTTTCTGCTTCCCCCAAGCCATGCATTCCTCCTAAACCAAATGTGTCCAATACTCCAACAACGTCTAATAAACAATCAGAAAAAAAGTTGACAAAGACTCGGAGTCTTCAAAGAAGCCTTTAAAAATAATCACAAAAAGTTACAGAATACCAAAAGGGATGAGAATTTCAATATCTGTTCAAAACAAATATGGCATTCTGGAAGAGGCCATAATGGACTTTATATCTTTTCAATCCAGAAGTCACAGCCTCTCTCCATCGAAAAGCAGAGCAAGGATAAAATTTGATTAATCATAATACATTCATCTAAAACCATTCAATGGAATAATAGCCGGCGCGGGTTCGATTCTCGCTCGCGCCGATATATGTGAGAAAGTTTGCCAGTTTACTTTCGGAAGGTCGGTGGTCTCTTCCCGAGTACATTGTATCTGGGTTCTCTCCTCCACCTAAAAAAAAAACTGGACGCCACCAGATAACTGAAAAATTGTTGAGTGTGGCAAAAAACAACAATCAATCAATCAATCAACAATGGAATAGTCGAGATTTCAAAATTGATTTTAACGAAATATCACTTCTTATACACAAGTTTAATCCAGTAGCTTTTTGTCTTCAGGAAACACCCTTATAACCATCTGACGATCGAGCAAAACGTAGATCGTAAATATGTGTAAGAAACAACATCGTACATAGTGAAATCAAACTTACCAGTTGACCGGTCGCCGTAGCTCAGTGGTTAGAGCGTTCGCTTCGTAACCGGGAGGTCGTGAGTTCGAGCCCCGCTCGTGCCATGTCCGCGTCAAACCTAAACGTAAAGATAGGTAGTGATTGCTCATTCGCCAAACGCTCGGCATTTAAAAGTAAGAATCACGGGTCGTTGGGATATGACCTTAAAAACGGAGGTCTACTCTATTATATATTTTTGTATGTAGTAGAGTAATTTTGATATTAAATTGTGATCACAACAATCCACCTTGAAATCGTCTCCAATGTTCATAGTCATTTAGAAAAACGAAAGTCAATCCCGTGTACATACCGACATAGCAGAAGTGGAAGAGGAGGATTGTTTGTTGACATAAACCAGAAGAAGAAACGTGCAGTTATCCCGCTCTTGCTTGGGATCGGTACAAATCACTCTGATGTTCTTATAATCGATCATTGTTCACAAAAAATACCCTCGATTTCAGGATGTTCAACTTTGGTCTAATATCAACAATGCTAGGGATATTTATAAATTACCCAATTAAATTTTAAGTAAATCTAGCTACCCTTTGCCTCTGTCGCTACTGTATATTTCAATGCTGTAGGATCTCTTATCTATCATGACCTTCAAATTGTATTAATATCAGGTCACGTGACTATCATGTGGCAATAAATAAAGGGCCCCCCTGTGGTATACGAAATATTCATAAATCTTATAAACATGCATGTAGCACAAGGGTTTTGGCGACATAACAGTTGTGAAGTGTCATTTTTATTAAGCCAACACAGTGCTGCGGATGTTAATGTCAAGTGTCATTTGTATCAACTTTACATAGTTCAGGAAGCCTTGACAGTGCTGCGGAAGTCAGCTATCGACACAGTTTGATGGAAGGTACATAAAAGCTTTTCATGAAAACCTCAAAGGGACGTGGACTTGAGCTGAAAGTTTTCAAATTTCATTTTTTTTTTCATTTTTGAGGTTTACTGGGGCCTTTCTAATGATCAATCAAAACTGAATATATAACATATTTACAAATAAAACATGGCATGAACCCTGTTTAAATAACAAAGAATTGGTAGAATCTAAAACTTTGCACATCTAGTATTTACTTATTAGTAGAAGTAGGCAGTTACTAGTAGCTGGCTATTAGTAGCTAACTTTACCGATTTATAGTCTGAAATAAAGTTAATATCACAGCATTCATACTTGGCATTGTCTGTCTAATTCCCATGATCCTATTGGATTTATTTACTTGTAAGATAGAGATGTCAGACAGAAAAATCTCTAAAACATCAGAATAAACGAACTACATAGCATTGTCAGTCCACTGGTTTTTTTTTATTGTAGGATAGCTTAGGATAGATGCATTCTCTCTCACATGTAATAAATTACGAAATTCTGCTGGAGATAATTAATCAAGATTTATGGAATACAGATACTAGTAGTTCGTAAACTGGATTCGATGTGGTCAACCTCTGAGGGAAAAAAATCTAAAAACTACATTACCAGCATAGAAAAATATTTATTGACAAGTACGGTTAGGATTAGGTATGAAAAGTGCATCCAAACCCTGACTCTGTCTCACAGGGAAACATCTGACATTATCACTACATAAATTAACAAGCACTGACACTGTTGTTCCTACTTCACAGATAATCTCAGATGCATGTTGGGAAGCATAGCTTGTCTCCTTAACTGTTTTCACTTGTGGTATTAATTTTGATAAAATCTAGTAATTTGAGAAAATAAATATTTTAAAGAGAATCTGCATTTACGTGTATGAATGATATTTTGAGCACAAAGGTTTTTATTTTATATCCTTTCAGTAAAGATTTGTCATAACCGCAAATCTGGAAAAACAAGTCTTGAAAGGGTATTTATTTCCTGTAGTTTCTGTGAATTTCAGATGAAAATTAACTTTTTGAGAAAGAAGGGCCATGTTGTATTGCTAATCAATTTTCATTGATATCCAGGAGAGGTAACTGGTCCTAGAAATTTCACCCAAGTGTTAGAAAACTCTTTGGCGTGCAGACATTTTCCCTTGCCACTGTCCTGTTAGTTGTAATATCTCAAATTCGATTAGAAATACTTTTAATTCCATAAATGAATCGGAGATGGAGTTTTTTAATTCAATTGTTGCGCGTAATGATTGAAAACAAAATAGCGGAATCTGTATTTTTGGTGTTCCATTGTCATAAACGATAAAAATAAAAGTGATCTATTGTTGAAAATCAATTAAATTAAAACTTTTAATTTAAATTAAAATTTTAAAAATTAAAAAAAAATTAAAACGCCCCTCTACCGGCTTTATAAAACCGCAACACTAAGGATTGATAACTTCCTTATTTTGTGAATAATCTGAACGTGTGCCAATCCCTTGACTGGAGTGAAACTGAAACAGGATATATATTACAAAATAAATGTTGGTATTATCAGTAAAAATTCCCAGTAACAGTGAGCGTTCACCGTAATCATTAAATGGACTACTGTTTACATTATCTTAACATACAGGTTACACTACAACTAAGGAACTCAGTCATAAAGTGTTTGAGCGACGAAATGATTTGTGGAGGAAAAGCATGAGTTCTCAGATCAAAGCCAACATTTCGAGGATTGAGATTCTGAGCTCGTTTTATCCCCGGCTGAAGAGACTACAAGATGGTTACAGAGATAAATTACACCTTTGTCAAAAGTCTATTCCAAGAAGGGCATATGACGCTCTTCTGGGACCTTCTGAGAACCCAGTTCTCTTTTTATGTAGTACCGGGAACAAAAGAGAATACATCGATTGTCTTTCAGAGAGAACCATATTTAATGATACATGTATTGATGGGGACAATTTGTGGTGTGTTGTGAAGGAGATGAATCATTGTACCGTACCCCATATGTACTTGGTTACCTTACAACTTGCAAAGAGAGAAGCCAAGATTGAACTCGCAACACAGGTAATGATAATTTTAACAGGTATTAATTATTATGACTACGGACATTTTAAAACACATTACGGTACTCTTCACACCAATAATTTCTTCAGGACATTTTTTATAAATATACCATATTTCCGTTTCAAAGTGTGTAGATGGTTTCTATGTACAATTTAAGCTTGCCGTGGATTAATACCTCGTGGTCACAAGATAAAATACACCTAGTGTTCAGAAGAATTCATTAGATGTTTAGGATACTAGAATTTTTAAACTATAGGGGTGCGTTGACATTGTAGAGTTAGAATTGGTCAGAAAGTGTTAACACAGCTGCACCAACTGTATGCCACTCATAGAATTTACATTTCATCTACTTTCAGAGCCTCATTCTTTTGAAGCATATGAAAGTTTCTCTGAGTACTAGAGACATCTCTACGTTTCCTATTGTGTATATAGTGGACTATTTATATGATTCAGTCTCAGTAACAAACCACGGACAAAATGACCATGGAGCTGTCACCAGTCTTGTACGAAATGCAATTGATGACGATGACAAACATTTACCATCTCGAATCTTTTTCAAAGGAGAGAAGGGTATCAAAGAACGATGCTCAAGATTACTCGAAAAATCGTTTCGCGATTCTTTTTCCACAATGTCTAGCTCTCTCCGACAAGATGCACAAAACAGTCGCAATCAGATCCCTGTTTGGGACTGCGGTTCAGGTGTTCAGCAGATTATGAGCATTGTACAGGAAAGAGAGGATAAAATAAATCACAAACTCCACACAATAGTGACAGAAAACATTGATGGAAAGATAAACACAACTAGCATTGAGATTGCAACAACCGTGAAAGTTGAAATATGCAGTGCGATAGAACAGAGCTTTAAAACTTTTATTGGTTTTGAATTCAATGAATCTGAATTGCGAGGAGAACCTTGTTGTTTTATTGACATGATTACACATAAATTGTGGTTCAACAAGTCACGCAATGAAAGCATCACCCTTTCAGAAATTCTGGATCCTTCTTCGCTGCCTTTAGTAGTGGAGTTTATAGGGAAACAATTAGGTAAGACAGAGAATCAGTATCGAAACTTAATTCAGGAACTTGACACGCTATCTGACGTCATCCTTGATCACACAATGTGTTTGATGGAGGACATTCCTTATGAATTGCAGATTTATTTGTGGAGGTGAGATATATAAATTATATTGTAACGCCTGAATATTTTCATGGGACCTACACATTTTAACCGATATTTTGGTATCTTTTATCAATTTTTTTTTTCTAGACTGAAGCAGGTCTCGTCAATAAAGAAAAGAGATAATGTCTTGATCATTGGTATTTCAAGAGCAGAATATTCACACAGCAGAAGTACCTTGAAAACTGAAATCCAAGAGATACTGAGGGATTGGAAAGAATTTGAAGCCAATGAGTTTATTTTGGAACCCTTTAAGAAAAAAATAACATTTTTTGAGACGTTTGAATCCGGTGGAACTATAGGTTATTATTTGGAGGGAAAATATAAACGAGGAGTAGCGGGAGTGATCGGCGACATGGCGGAAGCGGTTCAGTTTGCCATAACATGTGCTCATGTGGCACCACCAGGCTGTACGATATATGATAACGAAAAGAACGTTATAGGACGTTCTGTAACAGACCTGTGCATTACTACCGATGATGAATGTGTTGTAGGGTTACTAGACTTCGCTGCGGTTCCTATCGAGCAATCAATAATGGCTAAGCAAGGGTTAAAACCACCCATATCCTTTAATGGCACTCCTGAGGTAACATTGTTCGATGGAGACTTTTCTGTGCTGCGGAAGGAAAGTACCAATCTCTATTTTCACCGGAAGGGTGAAAATGGCCCAATCTTTCTGAAGTACGCAGGTGAAACGCTATTAAAATACAACGAGGATTGTGATGAAGAATATCGGATGGAATCTATTCATAATAGTGGAAATTGTTTTCCATTTCGGAGAATTGACATTGTGTTACCAACGCATACCGACAAACAAATTCAACCAGGCGATAGCGGATCAGCGGTATGTTGTTTCGACAAAGAAAGAAACACCATAAGTGTTGTGTTTTTAATCGTGGGAGAAAATGACGAAGGATTCGTTTGTTGTAGGCTACGTGAAGGACTTGTTTGTCTGCAGAATAGAGCTGAATATCATATCCGTATACTTCCCTTATAGAATATACCACTTTGAGGAAATAAACGTACCTGTATATTTAACATAATGCATATCGAACATAACATGCAGCATTATCCATACATATTTCAAATTTGAAATGAGTAAATACATGTTATGGTGGTATATTACCAGCATGTTAATTCACGAGATCTTTATGTCGCTTTGTCAGATACTAATATTGTTTGTCGGTCAGACGGATTCAGACGGTGGCCAGATAACTCCAGTTAGTAGAGCACTCGACTAGAGATTCAGGGACCCGGGTTCGAATCCCGGTCTAGTTTGTTGCATTTTCTCCCCTCCTGGTACGCTTGAAACAGGATCGCAGTGTCTTAGCAATACGTATGCTATTGGCTGCCACCCTCTCGTCAACATAATTATCTAAAAAGTTGACATATTTATCTTAGAGGTCAACATAATTTTCTGACAAAGAATTATGCCTTACATGTATGTGAAATTATGCCAACTTTTCACATAATTATGTCGACTTGTCAAGTTTGTTAAAACTTTATAATGTCGTTTAATTGACAAGTCGACAAAATGATCTGACCAGTAGACAAAATGATCTGACCAGTAGACAAAATGATCTGACCAGTAGACAAAATAATCTGACCAGTAGACAAAATGATCTGACCAGTCGACAAAATGATCTGACCAGCCGATGGCAGAAATATGCCATCAATAGCAATACATTAGGAGGTTTTTTTATGCTCAATATAAAACACAAATTTTATATATCTATGTTTGGTCATGATCTATCCATCATGGACCACCCCCAATCGCTTTTTCATTCTTAATATTTTTTCAATTCTTTCAAAAACGTATCAGAAAGCATCTGCTAGTAAATATGGGATCCTACACAGCCAAATGTGCCTTATGTTAAATTCACTTGAACTGCTGTTTACGTGAAATTCACGTCAGCCTTTCACGTGAAATTCAGGTAAATATTATGTGAATTTAACGTAAAAAAATAATTCATGCGAATTTCACGTGAAATTATTTGCATGAATTTCACGTGAACAGCAATTCACGTGAAATTCACATGAAAATTTTCACATGATTTTCACATGGTAAGTAATGCACATGAAATTCACGTTAAAAGCAATTCATGTGAATATTTTCTTGTGAATTTCATGTGAATTGCTGATCACGTGAAATTCATGTGAATAAATTCACGTGAAATTCACTTGAATCAAATTTACGTGAACAGCAATTCACATTAAAATATTCATGCGAATTTCTCGTTAAAAACAATTCATGTGAATATCATGTGAATATTTTCACGTGAATTTCGAGGTCCAGTGTCACAGCAGGTGTGACACGATAAAGATCCCTCCCTGCTCAAAGGCCCTGAGCGCCGAGCATAGGCCTAAATTTTGCAGCCCTTCACCGGCAATGGTGACGTCTCCATATGAGTGAAAGAATGGATTCCAAATCAATAGAAAGAAGAAAACGGGGGTGAGACACTTCCTCGTTATAGAAGAAACGGAGAGCCAGCAAATATTTGTACTGTTGCATTTAAATTAAATTTAAAGTAAATTTAATTATAAGAATGTTTGCACGTTAGCAAAAAATATCTGTTCATAGTTCAGTGATATTATTTTATTCTAAATAAAAAACAAAAACACTTGTATGTATTGTTTATTTGTTTGGGTTTTTGTTTTGTTTTTCTTTGCATTTCTTATATCTCTTCTATCAATGCTCAATCATAAAATTAAAGGTTGTTCTATTCCATGACTTACGAAAAAAAAAAATGTACTTTTATTGTTTTCCGAGTGGATTTGCGTGTAAAACAAAAAATCTCCATTTTCAGTTTTACTTAATTTTCAAATTTAAACCAGTAGTAGTAAGTGTGCTTTGGACTATTATTTTCAGAGAGAGAGAGAGAGAGAGAGAGAGAGAGAGAGAGAGAGAGAGAGGTTATGTAGATTAAAAAGGGAGATGTTAAATTAATGTACATGTTTATTAAATACATAAACAAACTCCAATATCTTGTCTTGCTTATGATAATTATATTAAAAGCAAAAGTGTTCTCTCTGAGACTTCTTGTTTAAAATGTGTAAATAATTGGGGTCATCCGTATTGAGATTTTTTTTTTACACACAAATCCACTCGAAAAACAATGAAAGGACTTTTTTCCTTAAATCATGGAATAGAACAACCTAGTGTTCATAAATGAAATGCTTTTTCTATTGAAGTTTTATTGTTAGAATAAGATTTTTAAATTTATTTTTTATTTATTTATTTTTGGTTGTTGTTAAAATATCCTTGCTACTTGGTAGATCCAGAACAAGATCGACTTTCAAAAGCAATAGACTTGTCAGTTGAGTTTTCCGAGGCTTTGGTATAGCGAAAAAGACACGTGAATTTGATCGCAATTTTGGTGGCTGTTCAGTTAGTTCTACTGTGTATGAAACCCGACCTACAACTAAGTCGTCTACCAGAACTGGTGACCTCATAACAAACAAAAGTTTCTATTAAAAACTAAAAAAACAAACAAACAAACAAACAAACAAAAAACAACAACAACAATTAAAAACATGTAGCTATGTAGCTGTTAAAACAACATACAAATAGTTTAAACAACATAGAAAAATCGTCCTACCATGAAAATATTGCGTTGTGAATGTTCATAGTCAACAAAACAGTGGGTCATATTTTTTCGCACACCGACAGGTATAAACGTGGTTCATCTTAATAAAAATGCATTTTTTGCCAAATATTTAAATCTTTATCAAGGTATTTGATATACCATGTGTAGAACAAGTCACACTACGACTTGTCAAGTGACATAACGATAAGCATTACACGGCAACTGATCTCGTACCATCAGTCTAGACATAAGCGTGCATAAAGCATTTTAAAAACATTTGTTTACACAAAGAAGGGTATTCCTAATATAAAAACCCCACTTTCTATTTAAATATGGATTCCTTGGACTGTATTTGGTATTCGAAAGTTTTACTTCCATGGGAACATTTACCACGATTGAAAATTCTTCAACAACCATTTAGAGAATTAATTCAGTCTCACATATCAACCTTTGAAAAACCGGTTTATGAAACTTTCAGGACACTTCTACAACCTCCTAACGCCATCTTTGTCAGTCTTGATAAGGACTATGAAAAGTGTTATAACTATTTGTTGGATAAAACGTGTGTTGTAAAAGGCTGTGTAACTTCCAATGAACTTAAACGAGTCATCATTGAAAGTCATTTCATAGGACAGTGTGTTCCACAAATGTATGTGGTTATTGTCAAGGCTTGTAGAACTGAACCACGTGGACATGTTCTTCATATCTGTAATAGAGTAAGTAAATCTTCAATCACATATCATACATTACAAAAATGTGATACCCAAAAAAATGTATTGGTTTTTGTAGACATTAAAACATTTCTGTTATGCAATCCTTTGTCTTTTTAGGCTTTTATGTAGAAGAAAGTAACCTTGTACTTCAAACCTTACCTGTAGGTGTCCAATAAGTTGACAATTACTGACCATTATTTTTTCAGAATGGGCAGTGTCTCTTCGTTCTTAAAAATAATGGACAGAAATTGTCAACTTATTGGACAGTGACAGGTAAACTTCATGACACTGAAAACAAAGACAATACATTTGTCCAAAGAAAAAAAAAATATCAAATTTTTATTCCACATAGTACACAGTATCTATCTTGTAATCCTATGCTGATCTGTTCTTTACATCAGCTACAAAGTAACTCAGGCATTTGTCAGTTTCCTCACCTCGCATGGTCATAATGTTTTGATACATAGGTTTTTTTTCTGTCTGTCCTGCTGCCACATTTCAAACAGGTTCAAGGCCTATTTACATTTACCATCTGTTTTCTGTGACAGCCCGCTTTGAATCAACGCATCTAAATCCTGCTGATTTAAGGGTTTTAGAAATCTCGACATACTTTCTACATCTTGACTAGAATTAATTAATTCCTCATTAGAAAACAGGTTGATTTGCACATCAAAATTTGATTTCGGAATTTCTTTCTCACCCTCCATATCTAGTACAGGACAATGTCAGTATTTGCATTACTTTCACTAATCTGCTGATATTTTAATTGAATAAGGAAAATGCTTTCCCCATCAGAGGAAGATATGTTGCAGTGTCGCAAGGTTCCAACAGAGTGATTGATTGATTATATATTGTTTTATGTCCCGCTCGAGTATTTGTAATTCATAAAGAGACGTCGTCATTACCGGTGAAGGGCTGCAAAATTTAGGCCTATGCTCGACGCTTATGGCCTTTGACCAGGGAGGGATCTTTAACGTGCCACACCCGCTGTGACACGGGACCTCGGTTTTTGCGGTCGCATCCGAAGGACCGCCCCATTTGGTCGCCTCTTACGACAAGCTAGGGGTGCTGACAATCTATTCTAACAACCCGGATCCTCACGGGGTTCCTACAGAGTGAGTAGATAACATATTCACTGACGCTGTCCAATACACAAGACTGGTTATTTTTGTCAGGGTATTTAAAAATAGCTTCATGTAGAAATAGCTTTAGTCATCATGATCATTGTCAATGGGTTTTCCGGAGACTGTTCATTCTTAGAACAAAGGATGTGATGTTTTAAGCAGGAATATAAGCCTCAAAAAGCCTATCGGGCCTCGCAAAGTCTTTCTCTAACAGAATGGACAGCTTTTGGCTTATATCCTTTACATAAAACACATGAATACGATCAAGTCATATATAAGTATCAGAGAGAGAGAGAGAGGGGGGGGAGAGAGAGAGAGAAAACATGTTTAATTCATCTGTTCCACTGAGTATAAAACTTTTCCTTTTCACTACATTTTTAGGAGATATACATTTCTATGTTAATTCATAAAACAGTTCTCATTTGTGATATTGCAGATGTCCAGATATTTCTCAGTGCATCTTGCAGTATAAACATAATACTTAAGCCATAAAATGAATGTATTCTGTATATCACCATTGTTTTCAATACAAGCTAAAATAAAGGGTTTCTTTGTAATTGTTATCTATCGCTTAGTCTTATCTTCCACAAGTTGTCCAAATTCTACTAGAATCAGCTGTAAATAAAAGATGCTCTATCGTTTCCTTCACGGAGTGGGGAAAGTTGCAATATTTGGAGTCTATTCTTTTTATCTTAAAGAAGAATGACTTGATAGATAAAACCTAAGACGAACAATAGGTAGTGATTGCTCCTTCGCCAAACGCTCGGCATTTAGAAGTGAGAATCATGGGTCTTTCGGATATGGCCTTAAAAACGGAGGTCCCGTGTCACGGTAGGCGTTGGCACGTTAAAGAACCCTCACTGCTACGGCCCTGAGCGCTAAGCATAGGTCTAAATTTGGGGTACTTCACCTACAGCTGGTGACGTCTCAATATGAGTGAAAAATTCTCTACGGGACGTAAAACAAACAATCAATCAATCAGATAAAATTTTGTTTATGATTCTGTACTGACACCATTGGCGTTTACAGTCTTTTGTCCCTCTGAAGGGTACTTTGGATTATTTTCCATTCCCTATCATCTACATCCAAAACCTCACTCCATTTTGTTTTGCCAGCTGAGATCGAGTTATTGTGATTAAGAATTTTCATTTGTTTAGTATTTACTTTCATTTCAGTCGTCCATGCTTCTGAACAGCCTTAGAGATGCGTATAGTTCGGAGAATTTGGAAAACATTGTATACCTCCTTGATCTACAGGACAGCGATATCGATGCTTCCTCAGAAAATGAACTGTATGCTGTCCGGAAGACGTTTGCCGTAAACATCGGGCTCGTCATGAATGATGCCGACACGAAACTAATCGCTAGAGTTTTAATTCAAGGTAAAAGTGGAATCAACGGTCGGTTTTCGAGACTACTTGAAAAGCAATTTGTCAGAAAAGCCAGCAACACGATTACCTTTGTTCGGAAGTCTGTCGATGATAGCAGGAAACACATTCAAAATTGGTGTATTGGAAATCATGGGAAAATCATTCTTTCTCATTACAGAAGTAATGAAGAGTTGATAAATTTTCGTTTCTTACAATTATTACCAGATGATCAAAACTTGGACAGAGTAAGTCAAACAATTGCATCTACATTAGCCAAAGAAGTAAATCAAGCCTTGGTTGAACACATTATATCCATTGTGTCGTGCGACTTTTTTGCCTTCCCAATGCATGAAATGTCATTGAATGGGCTAGAATGCAAAATCAGAGAGCACGTTAAACGCATTATGAAAAATAAGCGATCATCTTCTCTGTGGCCTTTGACATTTGATCTATCCGAGTTCATCGACGACATGGCCGTAAGTTTAATGATGAAATCTTTTGAGAAAAAGTTCTCTAAGGACTGGAATGAGAAAACTGCAAGAAAAGCCAACGAAGTCAAAACAACTATTGATGAACTTCAACGCGCTATCAAGCAGCAAGAGAACCTGCTCACAGAATCAGTTCCTTTCGAAATACAACTAGCTCTTGAAAGGTTCGTTTTAAACAAATGATTATTTATAAATTGAATTTATCGTAAAACTTTAATATATTTTGAACAAAGGTGAAGATTCCCTTTCGCCCAATCAAATTTTAAGATATTTTAGAAATGGTTCAACTTAATCTGGTTTTATCCAACATTGAAATTTGGAATGAAGGCGCCATAAAGTACAAGGTCGACAGTTCCTCTTCCATAATGACAGTACAGAAGATTGTTGATTGCTGTTGTTTTCCGCCACACTCTACAATTTTTCAGTTATCTGGTGGCGTCCAGTTTTTATTGGTGGAGGAGAGAACCCTGGTACAATGTACCCGGGAAGAGACCACCGACCTTCCGAAAGTAAACTGGCAAACTTTCTCACATATATCAGCGCGAGCGAGATTCGAACCCGCGCCGACTAGAAGTGAGAGGCCTTGAGATTTTGAGCGAGATGCTCTAACCACTCGGCCACGGAGACAGTACAAAAGACAAATACAACAAAACAAAATTACTAACTTAGAATTGAACAAGAATAAAAAGAATTATATATATATGTGTGTGTGTGTGTGTGTGTGTGTGTGTGTGTGTGTGTGTGTGTGTGTGTGTGATCTCTTTCGTTTGATTTTATATGTCTTGTCAGATTTGAAGAAGTACGCTCCATAAAAAAGACTTCCCAAGCGCTGACCATCAAAGTGAAACACACAGCAGACATCCAGAGAAACCAGTCCTTTAAAGATCAAGTAGACAAGCTTCTGAAAGAAATGTGGCCCAAGTTCGAAGGAAATCTCCATATTGTCCCATCGGGGAAAGGTATAACACTTATGAAAACTCTAGAATCTGGATGTACCATATGCATTAAAAAGAACAGTCGGGGCGATTTGGGAAAGGGAATAGGGTGTGTATTTGGTGAAGATTACAAGGGCGCAAAATACATATTCACCTGTTCACACGTTGCACCCCCGGAAGAAAAGGTTTACACACCTGAGAGGCAATTCATAGGAAAATCAAAAAAGCGTTATACCATTGAACCATCTGATGACATAACAGGAGCGTTTATCGATTTTACAGCGATTAAAGTTTCTTCTCATTCAGAAGTACAACTGCACCAAAGGCTGCACCATCCTTTTGGTAAAACGTCACACGTCAGAGTATTTAATGGTAATTACCAAAGCCTAAGCGACAAGAAATTATTTTTGTACAAAACTTCAAATCTTCGTCCCGTTTTTGTCGTATACAGTGGCGAAACCTATGAAAGAATTGACAGCAATTCATCAGAATCTGAAACGGAGGAGTCACTGTCGAGAGCATTTTCTACCCAGTCTTTAACACGCGGCTCTCAATTCAGAAGAAGCGATACGATCCGTTATGAAGATAGGTACGAAAAATTGAAACTTCAGCAAGGTGACAGTGGCTCAGCGATCTGCTACTACGATGCCGAAAAAGAAGAGGTGGCTGTTGTTTTCCTTCTTATAGGACGCAACGATGACGATGATGAAGAAGACGAATTCCTTTGCTGTCGATTTTCTGAATGTTTACAATGTTTAAAACTTCGGGAACCGTCCATGAAACTTCTTAGCACATAATGGTAAGGTTGAAAGGGAATCGTGAAGGGATACCACGTGGGGGGAAAAGATATACAGGATACATAATATTCTGAAGTATGATTCACAGAGAGAACAATGGATGTTAGGGTGACTGGAAAGAGAAAAATAATAATATAAAAAAAAGTGCATGCAGACACATGGTTTCCACATTGAAAATATGATAATGGTTGAAAGCATATATAATTCATTGTTGATCCAACGTTGAATTATCATCGAATTATTGACGTTGAAACAATGAAGATACAACATATTTTCAACATCAATTTTACAGTGGTTTTTCCACTGAAAATAGGAACGAATTGCAACGTTGGAGATGCACCGTTTGTTGAACTTTTTAATATTGAATCAAAATTAGACATATTACATTCTGGGCATCATAGACAGTTGCTTCTTCAGCAAAAATGGAAACATGGAAATATTCATATCAAATGATCAGTCATCCAAAAAAGATTACTTTGTGAAACACCACTCTTGACTCCACGTACAAGTAATCTGAAGATGAAATTAAAAAGATACTGGAGTTCCTCATTGACAATATCTTTGTATTTTTTTTTTTTTTATTTTTTTTTTTTTTTGCAAACGGGTCTTTCAACAGTCTGTTGTAATATCCATGGGCACGAAATGGGACAGAATTTATTCAAAATCTTTGATACGAGGAGAAAAATATACTGTCGTGGCCTTGAGAACTCGACATATCGATATATTGACAACGTTTTATCTATTGACAATTATCATTTTCTTCATATGTCGATACCATGTATCCCAGTGAACACGAAATAAAAGACACAACAGAGTCTTCACATCTACTTCCAAATATTGTATTGAAAATAGATCTTCCGGCCTGACCTGGGCGGCAGTCACGTGGTACAAGTAAACCACTGTGTGGAATTTTAGTCCGAGGGAAAATAATTACTGTCGTCTGACCTTGAACCTTGATCTGAAACATCGGTACCAAGTCACCACGTTTAACATTATCGAATTAGTTTGATGTTCGTTGTTGATACAGTTGAGGCAGGCAGTTTTTTTTCTGGGATGAAATAGAACCACATGGTTTTGACAACCCGAGTAAACAAGCACAAATGTATATAGTTTGAAATTCACTTCATAAACATGTAGCATATATCCTAAATGTTACATAGTAAATTTGGATTTGATAACTATAATTATAATACAATATATGACAAAAGTTACTCCGTGGGACGAAGCGTTTGCCTAGTTTTGGTGCAGTTCAAAAAGCATCAAATCTGGCACCTTATTATAAAAAATTATAATCAAAAAAAAAAAAAAAATACGCAGGGGAAATAATCGTGCAAATTGAACACAAAACAACACACCGATATGTCATTTATATGTGCATTTTAATTACTCATAAAGGATTTCTGTACACCCATCTTCATATTACTATCAATTATTCGAATACCCGTGATGCAGGAGTACTACTCACTGATCAAACTTTGCTCATCGTTTACAGAACAAAATATGATCGCATGATTAATATATTTAATACGTGTTCCTTTTGCGGTACATGAGCTTGAAATGTTAAATTAATGGTGATTATACACACAATCAGCAACCGAGTTTCGGCGACTGCCTATATCCATATGTCCTACTTTTACAGCCTGTCCATCGGAACACGATCCCGATCAATATATAACCGTAATAAAAATAAATTTCTTTCACACCTTCCATCAAACATTATGAAATTCGATTTTGACCTGTAGTTCACCAAGCTGAAACAACACATCAAGTTTCAAATGAATCCTCGCAAGCATCTGGAAAACCATTGGGGCATACTGACTGAGAGACTGGATGGACAGACAAGAAACCTACAGTCCCCATTAGTTTTACAAACCAGGGGACTAACAAGAAGGGGGATATCCTTTAAGAAAGAGAAACTGATTTCCTCATTTTTTTTCCTTATGAAAAGATTATAGACGTAGGACAGTTAAAATGGTACCAATGGAGGGGAGCAAGTTCAAATGTACTATAGTCTATTGCTTTTGTCAGTAACGACTTGTTCCCATAGTTTTGAAAACCCTTTTGTATTGACATTTTGTTTACTATTGACACAAGTCCGTACTTCTAATGTTTCAGTAATATTTTACAACGCTGTTGATTTCCACCCAAAATATAGCCCTCTATCATTCAAGTTTGGTCTCTTGGCCAGAGCCAAAATGAGCCTATAGTGTTACTGTTTGTAATGTAGGGCAGAGCCAAAAGGAGCCTATAGTGTTACAGTTTGTAATGTAGGGCAGAGCCAAAAGGAGCCTATAGTGTTACTGTTTGTAATGTAGGGCAGAGCCAAAATGAGCCTATAGTGTTACTGTTTGTAATGTAGGGCAGAGCCAAAAGGAGCCTATAGTGTTACTGTTTGTAATGTAGGGCAGAGCCAAAAGGAGCCTATAGTGTTACTGTTTGTAATGTAGGGCAGAGCCAAAATGAGCCTATAGTGTTACTGTTTGTAATGTAGGGCAGAGCCAAAAGGAGCCTATAATGTAATGTTTATAACTCTTTTACCTGTTGAAACCAAATAAAAACTAACTGTATACTCAGGAAGATCTAGGAGCCTTCTGTCATTTACTTTCAAGGCTTTCAGTTCATGGCAACTTGAGGGAAATTATCCAAGATTAATCATTTCTTGAATGCAAGATTTAAGCTACATTTTTATGTATTTTTCATCAAACATGCAGGAATTATTCCTTGAATTAAGTTTTTATTTTATATTGCATTTCAACAGTAAATATGAAAAAAGAAGGTCACTGGATGGGAAAATAATATAATAAATATAGTGTATATACACGTAGATGTCATTAGGAATTGGCTTATGGTTGGGCTACAAAATTTTATAAATTTATGTCTAATCTCCACAAGCATTGTGGCTCTAGTGATCAATGGAGCCTATGGGTCTTTGTTTTCAGTGCAGAGTTTCAATATTAAATCCAGTAAGCATTGATTAGTTCAGTAAAATGCAACTGTTTATGGGCTGACTATTCAGTAATGTCCAAAAGTGAACTATAGATCAAAAGGTCTGCCACAAAACATCAACAAAACTTGGTACTAGAAAGGGTTTTGTATAAGAACACAGCTAAAAAGTATCTCAAATCATGTATACTGGTACAATCTAAAAGTCCTTTTCTCTAATACTACACCTAACCTGGTAGATAGTTCCACATCATTGATTATGTTCAACACCAATGAATATGCACTTTTTTAATGAATGAACATGCAATACAGTCAAATGTTTTCACATATTTGTCAAAAATCACAGCGTGATATTTCTGCTTCTGTAGAAAAAAAATGTTCCATTTTGAACAGACACTTTAGCTGAACCAAGCTGCCATATGCATAGACCCCCCGTTACATTACACATACTGCATCCTAGACTGGAGTTTCTTCCTGGTGTCTTCTTGGTCAATCTGTTCCACAGTCAATAAAGACAGACCTAGCTGGTCCTCCTGTCAAAAAAATGAAACAAATAAATGTATCACTAATAATAATTATGATTGATTGATTGATTATTTATTACTTTCCGCCACACTCAACAATTTTTCAGTTATCTGGTGGCATCCAGTTTTTGTTGGTGGAGGAGAGAACCCAGATACAATGTAACTGGGAAGAGACCACTGACCTTCCGCAAGTAAACTGGCAAACTTGCTCACATAACGCCGCGGCCGAGATTCAAACACGCGCCGACAGAGGTGAGAGGCTTTGTGATTTTGAGCCCGATGCTCTAACCACTCGGCCACGGAGGCCCCCAATAATGATTATGATATCGTCACAAAATATATATAAATGTGCAATAAAAATTCTAGCCAATCAGGAGATCACTCTGCAAAATAATGAATCAGTATGGGTCAGTGCAAAATGTGTCCTGATCCACTATAAAAAGTCTCTTTTTTTCTTTTTTTTTAACTTTTCAGCATCACCAAAGATGTGCATGCATGGATACAACTTGATTTTCATCTTGGTTTTCGTATTTGTCATCAAGCATGTGCATGATACAGCCATATCATATTTTCATTCAAAATAACCAAAGATAAATGATAATGTTCAATATTATACACAGAGCACATTTTTTTTTCCATAAATGTTTATTCATTTAATAAAATATTGTAATAGTTTGGGCTATATAGAACATGGATATTGGCCTGGATAGCTCAGTGGTTAGAGCACCTGACTTGTAATGCAAGGGTTTCAGGTTTGATTCCCAGTCCAGCCATAAATTTTCCTCTTTCCTGCCAAAATATTGTTCTTAATATGTGTACTGAATACATATCCCTTATTCTTTTTAATTATAGTCTGAGCTAGTGCAAACAGATATTTACATTCTTTGTACTAGATGAATGTTAAAATACAGAATTTTCCTATAAAATCAAGTGATATACAAATTCACATGTCCTATTCTTCCACAAATGAACTGCAATGATTTATACATTTATGCTAAAACAAAAAAAAAACAAACAAACAAAAAAACAAAAAAAAACAAAATAAAAACAAAAACAAAAAAAAAAGACACAATCAAAAAGGTACATTATGTTTCTTTGATTATGAACTGAACAATTTTTTACATAAAGTGAAACCAGATCTTTTCTTGCGGTATTATGTATGATGCATTACAAACCCTGGAGAAGGGCTGGGCCATCTGCCGAAGGAATCGCTTGCTGACTTGGATAGCCTCGTCTGTCGACAGATTGCACAGTCCATCCTTAAGGTGTTCCTGGATCCAGCGTGGAATCTTGGTTCTCTTGTCTGCTCGTGCAAACCTCTGTAACATTTAAAATACAAGCTCTTCACTGCGATGATACAGATTAACATACTTTATAATACAGATTAAATATACTTTCAGGCAACATATTAGTCATGGTGGCTCAGTGGTTTAACTTCGTGATAAGGAGGTCATGAGTTTGAGCTCTGCATGTACCATGGCCATATTAAACCTAAGACATAGAAATAGGTAATGATTGCTCCTTCCCCTGGACATTTAGTAGTGAGAGCTGTGGATCTTACAGACATGACCTTGACATATAGTAGTGAGAGCTGTGGATCTTACAGACATGACCTTGACATATAGTAGTGAGAGCTGTGGATCTTACAGACATGACCTTGACATATAGTAGTGAGAGCCGTGGATCTTACAGACATGACCTTGACATTTAGTAGTGAGAGCTGTGGATCTTACAGACATGACCTTGACATATAGTAGTGAGAGACGTGGATCTTACAGACATGACCTTGACATATAGTAGTGAGAGCCGTGGATCTTACAGACATGACCTTACAGTCCAGTTTCACAGAGGTCCTGTATCACAACAGGTGTTGGCATGTTTAAAGAACCCACACTATTACAGCCCTGAGTGACAAGCATGGGCCTAAATTTGTGGTACTTCACCTCAGCTGGTGACATCTCAATATGAGTGAAAAAACTTTCAAAGGCATGAAAAACAAACAAACAAAACAAAACATCTCTGATGAAATTTGAATTCCCAACATTGCCTGCAAGAGGAAGTACATATTTAAGATAAAACAGTAATTTGTGATTGAGAGTTACTGAACATTGCTGAAGCAGGTACATCATTAAGTAGAGTTACCTGTAACACAATACAACAGGCCCAAGGTACATCATTAAGTACAGTTACCTGTAACACAATACAACAGGCCCAAGGTACATCATTAAGTACAGTTACCTGTAACACAATACAACAGGCCCAAGGTACATCATTAAGTACAGTTACCTGTAACACAATACAACAGGCCCAAGGTACATCATTAAGTACAGTTACCTGAAAACAATACTACAATAGGCCCAAATCTCACTCTCCTCCAACTGATTTATGTCTTAATAACTTCTTTGAACACTTCAAATCTGTTTGTAGCAACAACGTAGAAAATAATGGTACATGTACCAATATGGATCAGACTTACAGCTGTGTTTTTGAAGAGCTAGATGTTCCAATTTCATATGATGAAGTTAGAAATGTACTAAAAAAATTGAAAGCTGGTAAATTGCCAGGTATTGACAATCTCTTGTATGAATACTTCTGCAAATTTTGTGATATTTTTACTCCATTGTTGTCACGTTTATTCAATGTAATTTTTTATCTTGGTACATTTCCAACACGTTGGTCTGAAGGAATCATTTTCCCATCATTTAAGAAAGGGGATGCTAACAACATCAACAACTACAGAGGTATCACCTTGGTGAGTTGTTTATCAAAAATATTTACTTCTGTTTTAAACAATAGATTATTAAGATGGAGTGAAGAAAATGATACTGCCTCAGATGCCCAGTTTGGTTTCAAATCTGGTTTTGGTAAGACAGATGCTATATTTGCATTACAAAGTGTTATTAGCACAACGTCATCACAAAATAAGTTATACTGCTGTTTTATCGATTACAGAAAAGCTTTCGATAATGTAAATCGAAACAAACTATTTTTGAAACTAACTTGCTATGGTATTACTGGTAAACTACTTACCATTATCAATCATTGTATGATAATCTAAAATCATGTGTAAGATTTCGTTCTGAAATATCGAATTTTTTTCTTTTGTACGAATGGATTGATGCAAGGAGAGTGATTATCGCCTATTTTGTTCTCCCTCTATGTGAATGATTTTCAAAATGCATTTATTGATAACTTATGTGCAGATATTTATTTTCAAAATTTAGCCCTGTTTTTACTAATGTACGCTGATGATACTGTACTATTTTCTGAATCAGCTGCAGGTTTACAAAACATGTTAAATACTTTATCTGTATACTGTTATGATTGGGATCTCAAGGTTAACATTAAAAAAACAAAGCTTCTTGTATTCCATAGAGGTAGGAAAATGAGCCCACACAGTAAATAATACTATAATGATAGTGAAATAGAAGTTGTTGATAGTTTTAACTATCTTGGTCTAACTTTGAACTTTAATGGTAAATTTACAAAATCTCAGTCCATTATTGCTGAGCAAGGTAGAAAATGTATGTATTATATACTATGAATTTGCAATAATCTGTCACTCAATATAGAATCTAAGCTTTATATCTTCGATACCTATGTATCAAGTGTACTTAACTACGGAAGTGAAATATGGGGTTTCAACCCTGGTTATGAAATTGAAAAAGTGCATGTAGATTTTTGTACACAAATTTTACATGTGAAGAAGTGTACTCCAAATCACATGATTTATGGGGAACATGGTCGAGTTCTGATGTATAATTTATGTATATTAAAAATTGTTAAATATTGGTTAAAAGTTATCAAAACTAAAAACTGTATTCTTGAAGCCATATGTGATGACATGTTTTGCGATCATAAATCTTGCAACTGGCTGTGTCAAATTCAGCATTTATTATTGTCAAAGGGTTTCGGTGATGTATGGTATAAACACTATGTACAAAATGAAGGTTTACTTTTAGAAAGTCTTAAACAGGGTTTGACTGACAACTTCATTCAGACACATAATGAATTTTTTGATAATTCGTCAAAATGTATTTTATACAAATACCTAACTGATAATGTTAGCATACAGTTTTATTTGACAAAATGTATACCAGGAAAATATGTTAAACTTATAACCAAATTCAGATTATCTGCTCACCAGCTTCAAGTAGAACAAGGTAGATATAATGGCACAGCAAGACAAGATAGATTGTGTGAATTCTGTAATTAAAATGAAATCGAGGACGAATACCATTTTATTTTAATATGTCCATTGTACAAAAACCTCCGATCTATATGTATCAAAAAGTATTACTGGTCCCATGCTTCTATGTATAAACTTATACAGCTTTTGACAACAAAAAATAGAAAACAACTTTGTAATTTGGGTAAATTTCTAAACTGTGCTTTGCTTTTGCCTTCTAGTCAAACTATCAAGTGACAATTCCAATGAAGTACTTGAATTTATGTTTTAATCTACGTTTGTCCATCCTCTAAATTTCATGCCACTCTTTATATATTTATACTGTGTACAACTTCTCTTGTTAAAACATATTTTTTGTATTCATATGTTCTATGCTGATGAGCCATACGACATAAGGCCAATAAACAATACAATACAATAGGCCCAAGGTACATCATTAAGTAGAGTTACCTGTAAAACAATACTACAATAGACCCAAGGTACATCATTAAGTAGAGTTACCTGTAAAACAATACTACAATAGACCCAAGGTACATCATTAAGTAGTGTTACCTGTAAAACAATACTACAATAGACCCAAGGTACATCATTAAGTAGTGTTACCTGTAAAACAATACTACAATAGACCCAAGGTACATCATTAAGTAGTGTTACCTGTAAAACAATACTACAATAGGCCCAAGGTACATCATTAAGTAGTGTTACCTGTAAAACAATACTACAATAGACCCAAGGTACATCATTAAGTAGAGTTACCTGTAAAACAATACTACAATGGACCCAAGGTACATCATTAAGTAGTGTTACCTGTAACACAACATAACAAGAAGCCCAAAGACCACACCTATCACTCTACAGATAGAATGCTGGTCAATTTCCATTCTGATTTTCAGTGGAATTAACTTTTCGATGACCATACTACTCTGTCTATGTTATTTTGGGGGATGGGTGTGTGTCTATTTTACATTAACGTGCAAATATTGTTTCGAGAATCTTTTACATGTCATCTGTGATCATCAACATTCACTGAATTGTGATACTTTAAGATAATATTTTTTTAGATATGAATTAATTTCTGAAAGTTCAACATTCTGATTCAAATTTCTAAAGTAGTACTTATTATATTTCTAGATTTTCAAAAAAATATCATTTCTACTTAAGATTCTTTTTATTAATAACTTTACTCTCCTTTGAAATAAAACTTTTCAACAAGCTAAGATTTAGGATTGATACCATCTTCCAGTTTTAGTTTAATTGTCGTTTCACATAAGTGACAGTGACTAACTGTTTGATATTTTGTAAATACGTTATATGCCAGTCTAAAAGCTCCCTGTACCTCATATGTTACTTCGTTGTTACGACATGCCGATTTAAAGTAATGCTTATTGTACAGTATCTCTGCTGGGATTAAATTACCACTTGATTTGGACATTTCTTTTTTATAAAAGCAGGTTTCCTCTAATAAGATTTCACCAAGTACGAAAAAAAAAATTCATTGATGTAATTTTTTACACTATTGTCTGGTCTGTCCTTGAACTTTTTATATAAAAATAATCTTTGTTTTTATTGCATGAGGAAGAGACAATCAGAGTGTCAACATTGGATTGATTGAAGCAGATGTCACACAACCCAGGCTTGGGGATAATTACTGACACCTCATCTCAAGCTTGCCTGTCACTTGTACAAAGAAATATAGAATACTGCTCTGTCCCAAACAATCAAAAAACAAAAAAACAAAAAAACAAAAAAAAAACATGAACTTTTCGTATCTGAGGATTCTGTATCACTACAAAAGTTATGCAAGTTCATTCAGAAAATATTGTCTGCTCTATAGGTATTCACATAAAATCTTATGTCTAGGACTGATTAAAAAACCTTTTGTGAATAGATGCCCTGATTCTGTCTGTTTGATCTACATGCTGTCATTTACATATACACATATGTCACGTCCCTCACCTGTTCTTCCCTGGTTTAACTAAAATAAACTGAACTGAAATTAGTAATTAATTTTTGATTGAGGGCATGTTCAATAATAAAAACAATTTAATAAATGTGGTAGTACATTTTAATAAAAATAATTCTCTTAGAATATATTATGTGTGTGTGTGTGCGTGCGTGCGTGCGTGTGTGTGTGTGTGTGTGTGTGTGTGTGTGTGTGCAGATGCAAATTTTGTTACATTATCATGAAAATGTACTGCATTGGTCTTGCAGATTTTTGTAATAAACCATAGAAACAAAAATTAGTGGCCATGACTAGATTTTCCTGTATATGCTTAGTATATAAAGCTTTCACTGCCTATAATGAAATTGCTCTGGCATTAGAGTACAAAATGCGAACAAACAAGAATCTACACTACACAAGGATACCATTACTTGATATGTTATACGCCTGCGGTTCATCTGACAGAAGGTTTTTGAAGAATTTTTTCCATCATTTATTCCTATGTAAAACAAGGACCATGAATTCATCAAACTGGAATCTTATCATGCACATTTTTAGCTCTTGGATTTAATGATTCTTATAAAAGAGAAAATTTTTAAACATTCCAACATATTTCCTCTATTTCTTTATCATCTCCTCTTGGCGAGGGCTATGGCTCTTTAATGGTTCCCTCTACCTAAAGGTGTTTAATGGCAAGAGTGTTTGAAATTGTCTCAGTAGTTTGAAATATGAAATGTAAAAAAGTGTATACCAAACAAATACACGATAATGTGGATCAGAAAATCTTGCTTAGGTCTTCAGTTCAAGTGAACTACAAAACAAAAACAAAAACAAAAAAAATACTGGAGAAGTATTCATCAGAAAAGTTCATGCAGGCCCTTGGATGAGGTTAGCTACTACAATGTATTTTGTAATGATGAAAAAGTTCTTACTTTGAATAGTAAGATTGTACATGAAGTGTTTTAAGAAACATACTTTATCTGCAAACACCATGATGCCATAGTCAGTCTTTCCTCTCAGGGCCCTGCCCACACACTGTGCTGCATGGCGCATCGCATCAAATGTTAGGAAATCATTCTCCCTGATTTGGTACTGGTCTCGTAAGTACTCTAACCGAGCCTAAAAAGAGAGAGAGGATGTGCTGTGTAAACACACTTTTACAGAGATAACTGTCCATTTGTTGTATTCTTGCCCTCCCCCCCCCCCCCCCCCACCCCCCAAAAAAAAGAAGGAAGAAAAGAAAAATTAGCCAAGAATCACATACAAACATACAACCCAGCATGGTAAGTATGTGTTAAAAACCTTAACATCACCTCAATAATTACAGCATACGCTCACATACTCACACAACATCCTCTATACTCACACTATACATAATACCCTACACTTTGTTGTGAGATAAAAATGAGCATACAGGTGTCACAAACCTTTAAAATTTTACTCTGTGTATAAACATATGGAACACCAAACATTATGACAGCTCTTCCAAAATGATGGTCTGTAAATAAAAACAGGAAAAGAAATGTACAAATGCCAGTCTACATGGTGACTCCAAACCATTGGCTGACTAAGAGTTATCTCCCATTACACACACTTCACAAATTCTTTTTATTCTTTAGTGAAATGTGCAGGAATTTGTTGATTTTGTTCTTCATCTGCTACACATTCATAAGAGGCTCATTGGCATTAACAGACATCTGATTTTTATGCTATGACCTTTTTCATCATGTGACGGTTTCCTATACTATCTGAAACTGTTTCCCTCCCATTCCAATTTTTGACCTCCATACAAGGGCACCAGATATTTTATAACTTTCAAAGAAGAAAAAACTGGCTCCAGTGTTTCAAGAAAAAAATCCATTATGCCTGTCAGAAAATATTTACAAGCCACGGACAATGAACATAATACACCATTACAGGTGCACTGAATTACATTATATTGCATCCTCACAACATCTGAACCATAAGAAAATCACTCAAATTTAACTAAACCATGACAGAATGGATTTATAGAGCTTCCAGTTAGATACTTACCAAAATCTATACCCTCTGAGACTTTTCCTCTGGCCACAGACAGTAGAACTGCACCTCTTCCATTCTCACAAGCCTAGGGAGGAGGTGTGTACAATTTAGGAACAATCAAATCATCAAAGATACAAAACGTCAATGATGATTGAAAAATGATACCGACACAAAATCATCACGTAAAAATCTTTTTAAAAAGAGTAATTACGGTTCATCTTGTACAAAAGATAAAAAAAAAAATAATTTTCCTTCAGAAACATTCATGCACACAAATGAAACATGAATTTTACCAGAGCCAAGCCAGCCGAGATGGTAGCA
The DNA here is from genome assembly GCA_024699665.1 of Ostrea denselamellosa. Classification (NCBI taxonomy): domain Eukaryota; kingdom Metazoa; phylum Mollusca; class Bivalvia; order Ostreida; family Ostreidae; genus Ostrea; species Ostrea denselamellosa. Next base: position 2,505,621 of record JAMZEH010000069.1, read on the forward strand.
CAGACCATTAACCCAGTAGCATAGTTCCTAGACCTAGTTATTCTCACTCTTACGCAACTCTTTAGTACTTTAACGTTTTCCTATTATTAAACCGATTTCCATTTCATTGTCTTAAACCTCAGTGTGTTGGCCAATCTGTACACAGATTACGAAGCAGTTGCCTTAGAATACATATTTTCTATTACTCCGTATGTATCAACAAACTGTGTGATAAATTTTACATCAACTACTTCTGTTGATTTTGAACCATAGCCCCTCTTCAATATCTGCACATGGGGGATAATTCTGGAAAGCACACTTGCTCAACATATGCATAAAGTACACTCATGAAAACTTATATCATAATGGCATTCTAAATGCAATCAAATCTTGAATTATTTCCTACTAAGCTTCAGAGTTTGATTATTTCTGTGCACAGTTTGAAAAATGTACGGTGGAAACTCTTTCAGTTGTTACATCACAACAAAGATGTGTATCATTTAACGTCCCTCTTGAGAATTTTTCACTCATATGGAAACGTGAAGGGCTGCAAAATTTAGGCCTAAGCTCGGCGCTTACGGCCTTTGAGCAGGGCGGATCTTTACATCACAACAAAAACGTTGAAGATGTTGACATACAGACAGACAGGGTGATGTGAACCCAGAATTCACAGGTGTCTTCCTCGTACTGCGGAGTATTTCTGTGCAAAGTTTGAAAACTGAATGACGGAAATTCTCTGAGTTATCGTGTAACAACAAAAAATGTTGACAGATGGACAATGCGATTATTATAATATTATAAGGCCCCCACGTTTCATGAGGGGCCTTAATAAATATACAAATCTACATAATAATTAACTGCATTTTCAGTATCACTGATTTTTTTTTTTTTTGATTTTTTTTGTAATTTGTTTTGAATATTGACTACAAGTAACAATATTGTTGCACTGATCCTTACTTACACATACACCAGTACAAGGGTGGACAAACCTTTTGATAATTAAGAAGGGCTAGTGAAGTTTCAGCAGCATCCTGAGTCTCAATAAACAGAAGTTTCTGTTTTTGCACTTGATCTATAATCCCCTGAAAGTAAAGAAAAAAAAAAAAAAAGCCTTATTGCTTAATTTCATTCTAAATTAATTTTCAAATTGTATACAAACGTAATGACTACACTGTTATGCAAACACTAATATAACAATACTATATACTAACTATGATGAGTTTGATTACTATCAGTCCAGAAATTTACATTTAATATCCACATGATTTGTTGAAAATTATCCTCATTAAATAAACTTTAACTGCCATACCTACATTACACTGACCATTAAACATTCAAGATTTTCAAATTCTGACTATGAGGCCACTCCAAAATCTCTTAATATAATTTTCATGTAAGAGTAGATTTCATGACCTAGAAAACTAGTAATTTAAGATGTGCAAAATTTAATCTATCTTAAAATATATATATATAAATTATTCATTTTATTTTCAATTATTTTATTATAATCTACAAACTTTGTTTCAATGAATGGCAAGGAAATCCAAACATTTTTTTTTTTATGTCAAATATTTCAAAATGCAACACAGATCACGTTAATATTAATACCCCTGAATATACAGTGTACAATAGCAATCACTCCTTTAGAAATCAGTCAAGCATGAAGTGTCAGTGCCATCCAGTCACATGACCAGAAATTCACTTTCTTTCACTCCACTGCACATGACAGGTAACCTTGCCATGCAAATGAGAAGTGACAGAGCCAATGAAGAACACTGGCATTGAGACCTTAAACCTTTAACCCTACTCACTATACAAGACTTCCAAATATAGCTCTCTATACAATAGCTGATTGTCATTTAAAACCAGTTCCTCTTGTCACAACACCATTTCCTGCTGACTGTCACTGCATGAAGCATGGATCCACAAAACAATGAACCAGTAGCTAACACAGAGAAAAATCCTGAAGACCCTTCAGATCCTTCAGATAGCAGCAATGCAGAAGGTGAGCACTATTCTGAGGATCCTAATGGGTATTCTGATGCAGCTTCCCAGCCTTACCGATCTGCAAGTACCGTGTGGCCATATTCTCCAATTTCCACATGTTCCGATGGCTACAATCCCCAACTATCGGTCAAATCAGAATTTACAAACTACGGTAACACTTCAGTTTGTCACAAGGCAGTCACTGAGATGCATCAATATAGTGGTGCACCATACCACGACTATGCCAATACTTATCAAAGCCAGTATTCCGAGTGGCAACAGATGCATCAATGGTACTACTCTTCAAACTTCTACAGCAGTGATCATTCAAGCTCGTACTCGAATTCGGATATTTCCACAACTCTACTACCTCCCGATTCTATGAGTGATGCTCTACAAACTGCACAGACAACAGACATAGCCCGATGTTCTACGCCCGACCTCATCTCGGCCCTTGCAACAATTCCATCGGAATCCAATGTAAAATTCTCCAGATGCATTAGCCCACTTCTCTCCGAGGCAAATCAAGTATTGTCGAATGAATCAACAAAGTTGGACACTTCTCCAAACGTGTCTGTAATCTCCGAGCACGGAAATCATTCCTTGTACCTTCAGGTGGCAAATCGAGTTCAAGATAGTGGTTATAATTCCGATTTGTGCATGTCACCTGTATATCCATTTGATTCAAAGTTGAATTTACCATTGGAGGACTTGAAATGTGAAAATTCTGATGAAGAAAACAAAGAGAGCATAGATCCTGATGGAGAGTCATTAATGAATCTGTCCCACTTCATTGATATATACAACACAACCAAACCCTACATGCCGAAGCCAAATCTTTCAGATTTCCTCAAGGATTCTCCGACAACACAGCAGAACGATATACCTATGCAAAATTCTGATGTGGTGCAGTCAACAGATATTACTTCTTCTAGTCTCTCATCTCCTGCTGAACAAAAACAGCAAACAAAGCCTGTCCTTTGCCACAAGATGCCACTGCAACCACAGAGACCAAATATAAAAAAGTGTGAAGCCACAAAACGTAAAATTACAGATGCTGAAATTCAAGCTGTAATGCATCAGGAGAGTAGAAGACAGCGCCATAACCAACCACTTAACCTCAAAGCCGTGCGCATTATGACGGAATGGTACGACATACACGAGGAAAATCCTTACCCATCAAAATCTGAAAAAGAAGTAATGGCAAAAGAAGGAGGGATATCCGTTACTCAAGTGAAATCATGGTTTGCCAACAAAAGAAACAGGAGCAACAACACTAAACCCAAAGTGCAAAAACGTCAGATGACCGAGAGACTCTTGGACATTTGTCATCAGCTTGCCAGGACAGCCAAACAACCATCGACGAACAATGCAGATATTATACAACAGCTGTCAACAATCATCACAAGCCCCCATCCTCAGTGTGAGTAACATTCTTCAGAAATTCAAATGCGACTTACATATTTCCAAGTACTTGATCAGATGTTAAGCTATAAGGATTTAGAGAATATTTATGTTTTGCTCAGATACTGCATCAACATCAATATAATTTATGTTGTTGAAGAACTCCGAGGCTAAGGTGAATACATTTGCTAGTGACAAAGTTTCAATCTAATATCCAGCACGTTAAATAATCTCTGATGTGAATGATAATTTTTGATATTTATTTCTTATTTATTACACAAATGGTGAGAGTATTTATTACGCAAATGGTGAGAGTATTTATTACGCAAATGGTGAGAGTATTTATTACGTAAATGGTGAGAGCAAGAATGTGCAATATTTTTCTTGTACCATTGTTAGATTGCATAGAACAAAGTGCATTTCGGAACTTATTTATTAACACACAAGTGTTCTGAAGAATAAATTGCAAAATCTGTTTTAATGTACACCTATATTTGCATGCTTGTATTTTTGTTTATTTAGCAACCAAAAAAAAAACCCCACAAAATGACCAAAAAAATTCAAAAATCCAAAAACATTTTTATTGATGCTAGTCTCCTTTCTATCAGGGATGCAAATTTTCTCCAAAAGGTTAGACAAGTAGTTTGTGACTGGTCACAGTAATCCCCATCACATTTTTTTTTGTATAATAATGTGACAATTAATTATAAAATGTGTATTATACTTTTTAAAAATTTGTATTCCATAAAATATTGTGTATTGAGTCAGCTTACATGTGACCTACTTATACATTCAAACTGTTTATGATTAGCATTTTGCTGTGTATGTGAATCAATTAAGTGTGTATTATTAAGGTACGAAGGTTCTGTGGCCTATTTTGACATATGGAATATGACACAGAGTACACCCCTGTACTGAATCCTTGATTGTATGTGGATGACCAATTTATTTCCTATGTAACCAAATGATAATACACGTATTAGTTAGTGTTTCAAAGATGGAAATTCATATTTTACATATTTTACAAGCCAGGGGTATATAATGTGATGTTACAATACAATGAATCATGACAAATACGTTCCAAGGAACAAACATCAAAATATTTTTGTTTTCTTTGTATGTAGATTCACATTGCATCGTTAACATCACTTAGTTACCTTTGGCATCAGTAGGGTGTACAAAAATTTACACCCGGATTGTTAACTAAGCACAACTCCTCTTACACGCTACATAGGAAATAATACATTTTACCAAACAGATTTTTACCTGCATATGTATTGCTTGCTGTATGACACTGGTTTTATCGTTTTACATATTCTACTGCTGATATGTCAGATTTTGGCTGTGGCCAGTCATGGGATTGTATCAGACCTCCCTCCATTTTTTGCCTTCTCTGTATGAACCAAATTTTGTCTTTCATAATTTAAATTTTTGTGTGGAGGTCAGGCAGAAGGACCCTTTTGTATCTGTGATATATTTTTTTGCAGGGGAGATAACTTGTAACTGGATTTCTGCCTTTCCATTCTGTGATAACAATATTGTAAAAATGTCTTGTTTTTACTGTTAACTCGTTGTTTTTGCATGTTTATGTTCTGAATGTTTCATCATTGGGTTTTTTTTTTCCTCCAGTTTTTTTTGTAATGCATTGATTCAGCTATTCCATACACACAGGGTGTCATTGTCATTTCTAGCTTGTATTTTGAGTGCGCAACACATTTAAAAGCTACAGTTTGATATTGTGTCAAATATACACATGTACTTATTACATACTAAAATATTACATCATCTTTTTTAATGTCATGAATTTATTTGGCTTTACATTCTTGACCAACTTTGCAATTTGTTCAAAAGAAGATTGTGATAAAATCATAATATATACATATTGTTTTTGTCTTTGAGCATTGCGTTGTTAATGTTTCAAAATTGTATATATATACGTCTTGTACAGTGAATATTTATTCATCACGAAATAACAAAGGATTGTTCACAACATTATTGTCTATAAAAATTTTGTACATAAATTAGCCAAGTTTTAACTGCAATAAAATTTACTCGTTTTCCTTTTCCATTCATCTTTTCATTTACGTCAAGCTGCCAATTACATCATTTTTAATTCTTCAACACTATTTTCTGCTGAGCCACATACAGATATAACTTATTGACGAGGTTTTCGTTCCTGCATTACCAATCTTCCCTTGAAGAGTTGGGGGTCCAATTCAATTTATATGGTAAACCAATCTATTATTGATTGATTGTTTTCCACCACACTCAACAATTTTTCTGTTATCTGATGGTGTCCAGTTCTTATTGGTGGAGGAGAGAACCCAGATACAATGCACCGACCTTCCGAAAGTAATCCAATCTATTAAGGAGGAATGCTACACCAGAGACACTTGCCATGAATAAAAAGTGGAGGATATGAATAACACTATTTTGAAATTGAAAACTTTCTAATTTACTTTATTCAGGCAAAAATTGCAACAACAAAAAATTTTTAAAAATTGAAAATCCTTGTTCGACTTAAACTTGCAGTGGACATGCTAACCTACTGAACTACTCAGCTTGAGTGGACAAAATATTGCTGGTATTTCTATTTCTATTCACGTTTTAAAAGGAAGCCGGCCATTATGAAGATGTAGTATATTCCTCCTTAAGTTTCTATCATTGGAAATGTGTCGCTGCAGAGCAAAAAGAGAAAGCAGTTTAGAGAAAATCTCCCAATCTAGAGATACTGTACGTCTAATGGCATTCTAATTGTGTGTATTGCGTTTTAAGTGCACCTGGAACTGAATATAAACATTGTGTGTATGTCGTGTACTTGTGTCGGTGGAGAACCACATGTCACACCCATTGTTGGAACCCAAGACTTTTCTGCCTTCATGTACAGAGACTGTAAGGATAAATATTGACTCCTTATCTCTTACTTTTGATATGCATATGTTGGTAAACTTTTCGCGGGTACCAAGAGATTTGGTGCTGAGCGGAGCAAGGGACCAAAATCAAGTGGCTCGAGAAAAGTTTAACAACATACTTTGTGCATGTTTCACACGAGTAATTAGAGTCTTTGTGGTATCTGTTTAATGTATTATAACCCTTCTGTCCTTCTATATTTTTGCTCCTTTATAATCAAGATCAGCAATATGTATGGGTTAATGTACGAGTATCGCTCCATTCCATAAAAGTAATGGAGCTGAGGCCATGAAGGGTCCGAGGCACATCACTTTTAAGAAATGGAGTGATATGACCCGCTTAAAATTCATCTTTACTAGGGAAACTTTTTAAAATTTTCTTTATATACTAGATACATGTTATCAATAATTAAATGTCATTCTTTACATTTTTTTCCCTTCAGATATAAGGTAGAGGACTATGTTAAATACCGTTTTTAATCTTTTACATTTCAACCAACTGCCCAAGTGGTTCAGTGAATAGAGCATATGCCTTTAAAGGGAAGAATCACAAAGATATGTGTTCAAATCCTGGTATGTGTAGTTATTTTTCATAATAAAAT